>BQNB010001352.1:92471-132360 GCA_026074375.1 Tanacetum coccineum | reverse complement strand
CCTACACCAACATTCAGCAACTCCAAGCAATGTTGTAATTTGAGTCCAGGTACCACATTCGTCAAGGCATCCATATCATTGTGTTCAGTATCCACCTTCAGAACTTTAACCGTTTTCGCTTCCAATACCTCTCTGATAAAGTGATAACGCACATTGATGTGCTTAGTCCTCTCATAAAAAACATGATTCCGCGATAAGTGAATCGCACCCTAATTATCACAATTAACTACCATAGTGTTAAGCTCTACGCCCAACTCTTCCAAGAGTCCCTTTAGCCAAATAACTTCCTTCACAGCCTCCGTAAAGGCCATATACTCTGCCTCTGTAGTTGAAAGAGCCACCATGTGTTGTAGCGTTGCCTTCCAGCTTACAACACATCCATGTACTAAAAATGCGTAACTAGTGATAGACCTATATTTATCCGGATCCTTAGCGTAGTCTGAATCAACAAAACTTGTTACATCCGCATGGTTTCTACGATTTATCCCATACACCAAACCCATGTTTACAGTACCCCGCAAATATTTCAAAATCCACTTCACTGCTTCC
Organism: Tanacetum coccineum; assembly: GCA_026074375.1. Classification (NCBI taxonomy): domain Eukaryota; kingdom Viridiplantae; phylum Streptophyta; class Magnoliopsida; order Asterales; family Asteraceae; genus Tanacetum; species Tanacetum coccineum. Next base: position 131,811 of record BQNB010001352.1, on the reverse strand, counting down.
CAATGATTTTTACCCGGATTCGCCAAATATCTGCTAACCACACTTACTGCATACGCTATGTCTGGCCTCGTGCACACCATCAAGTACATTAAGCTCCCAACCGCATTTGCATATGGCACCTTACTCATCCTTTCAACATCACAATCCCTAACCGGGCAATCCTTCAACGACAGCTTGAAGTGCCCACTCAACAAAGTCTGTACCAACTTTTCATTGTGAATCCTGGACTGTGACACCCTTAGAGTATTACCACTCTAATCCCTGATGATCTCCAAACCAAGTATATTTCCCTTTGCTGGTGTAGACTCCCAGTAATAGCCATCGCTGTCGTCACTGCATTTCTTGCAACCGTTGCTGAGCACATACACATCTGATCGAGCATCCATATCATCTTTCAATCCAGCCTTCCACTTGGAAATCACCTCACAAGCAACTGTATTATTGAAAGTCAATGACTCATGTGCATATATCTTCTCCACTGCAGCAACTGCAAAAGCAGCCTCATTACTGTCTTCTCTATACTGAATAGTTCCCATACTGAGTGTTGCTCCCTATCACGTGTTGGATGATAGTATATCAAATCCTAAGTTTGTACTTTCTGTGAACCAACTACATGATCTACATTCCCATGAGGTTCCAGCTCAAATGTATGACCGTCATGTGGTTCCATCTCAAACTCATCTCCTTGCAACACCTGCATTGAACCCGTACCTACACCAGAACCAATGAAAGTTTTCTTGTATTTCCCACTTTCATTGAAACCCATATTCCTGTAAAGCACTACCTTTGAAGTAACGTCATCTAACCTCCAAAGCTTATTACCCACTATACCTTTACGGTATCCCAGGAATATGCACTTGACCTTAACCGGTTCAAGCATCCCTTGCTTAATACTAGCAAGCCAACCAAAAAACCCTAACATATCTATAGGCGTCTTCAATCGCTGATGATGGTGACCTTGTTCACTAGATATGTAGACATGGTTGTATCCTTTACCCAAAGAATCTTAGACAGACCAGACTGAATCAGAGCCAAGAGTGTCACATTTGTTTCCTCAACCAACCCATTCTGCTGCTATAACCCTGCAACACCCAAATGTTTGGCGACCCCACTCTTCGTACATTGTTGTGTAGACCTCTGAATACAAGAATCAAGAACATTACCCGTCTTGATCAGTCTGACATTCCTTTTCTTGCTCCTTTACCAAGCAGTCCGTGTTTGTCTTCTTTTTAGGTTGCTTGTCCTCCAACCATCTTTGAGCCACTGCAGTATCATCGTTACTAACCTGAAAAACCTCAGCTTCACGATCCCCATGAGCTCCCTGCAGTTCCACCTCAAACAAAACACGTTTTTCATCATGTACTTTATGGATTCATGTTTCAACACCAGGACCAAGTTGTTTGAACCCAACTTTAAACCTCCATGCTTTTGTACAATATTCCCATCGAGCTTTTTGATGTTTAACCTAGCAATTATTACTAGCCCATTCTTCTTTAACCTTGCTACAAACTGATTCAAGTTGCTTTTTAACCAACTTTACCGACAAGTCTCACAAGTCGTGTGTTAACCCCTCTTTCTTGTAAAGATTGATTTACTAACCTTTAGAATACCCTAAAGCTTCAATATTTCCACCCCATGTCTACAACCTTGATATACCTTGTACTCCAAGTAATCACTTTTCTTGAATCCTGAGACAAAGCTAAACCTTACTTGTTTTTCAAGAACCATCAAGACTTAGAAACCAAGAAACCCGCGGACACCTTTAGTCGACCTTCAGCTTTAAGTAACCACGTAACATTGGTCTTGATACCCTCTTGTTGGTTAAATAAGTCCAACAAAACCTTGAAGCTAGCGCGGAATATAGGACTCAGAGAAAACACACACTGACCCCAAACGTTACAATTGTATTAATTAACGAATGAGGCAAAGTAAGAATGTACAAACTAGCATCCCCCTCATCTTATTTATAGAGATGAGGGGGTAGAAATCTACCTAAATAGATTGAAAAAATCTTGCTTTAAAAGGCAAGTTTTATCTAATTGAAAAATCTTTTAACAAATAACATATAGTCTATTCCTAATCTAAATTACAATGTACACTTAACCCCCTAACCTTAGTTTAAGTTTATTCCTAATACACAACAAATAATATGTAGAATATGACCACCAACCAACAGCAGCAAATTTCATTTCATGAATATCAAATGCCATGCATGTTATCCCAGGTACGTACTCATGACTTATGAAAACAAAATTTCACGTATTTATTGTAATATGTATCCCTGCTCTCGGGTATACCTTCAGATAAGGGTATGACTATATACATCATAATTGCGTTTCAGAATTATCATGAAGAAGCATTATGGGATTTGGAAGAACAACGACAAGCAGGACTTGACGATGATCTTTTGCTATCATCAACTACAATACATTGTATTAGCCATAATCCTAGAAATATGCATGTATGTGTGTGTATAGTACGTAACCAAAATAATACGAGCATATGTACTTATATACGTATATGTATTATATAGGTATAATGTGTCTCTGAGCTCATATTTGTGTATCTAATATTTCATATTGTGTTTGGAAATAAAAGGGAAATGTAATAATCTTGTAAGGAGTTTATATAATGTTTTTTCAGGAATACGTATGTGTGGTTTGGATGGTATTATTAAATAAATTTCTCGTATATCTTTAGCATTTGTATTGCATTGCATTTTTCTAATATAATGCTTCAACCTTATTTATATTTCTTTGATTAAGAAGATCTTTTAAGATTATGACAATAATATAATGGTATTTAAAATTAATCATTTAATTGGAGCAAAACGTCAAGGCACGGAGTTCTATCTCCCGGCTTCATAGGTGGACTCATAACATTCAGTCATCAGAGGGAGAGGTACCCTTGGCTGTTAAACCGGTGCCATCATACCAGCCAAGAAAATGCTCGCGCCGACGGCACCGTGGCTAGCGCCATCGGCCCTCGCGCCGTGGTGACCAGCCAGCTCCATACCCTTTTTCTCTTTTTTTCTTTTTTTGTTTGTTTGTGGGTTTATGTTGGTATGTTTGTGTTGGTATGATTGTGTTTGTGATGTGTTTTAATGTTTCTAATTTGTTTTTGTTGTTTTTTTGCAGGTTGAAGAAGATGGGAGGAAGAAGACACGATAGGAAGAAGACAATTCTTTGTTTTTTTCTTTTTTTCTTTTTTTTAGTAAAAATCTCTTTTTTTTAATTTTTACCATTAAAAAATCTTATAAATATACTTTACACTCCTTCACTATAATTTGTAACACATTATTTTCGTACTAAGTTTTTTATTTTTATTTTCGTACTATGTTTTTTTTATAAATGTAAAGGTTTTAATTGAAAAAATGGCTATGGCTTGAGCCAACGAGGGAGCCACCTGAATGTGGTGTCATAGCAATTCTCGTGCCTTAGCACTTTTGCTGATGTGGCAGCACTTTTTGGTGCTATGGCTTAAGCCATGGCTCATGGGTACCTGGTGCTCTTAGGTGCACATTAAAATTTTAACGAGTATAAAGGGTTTTAATCAAGGGTGACTAAAACCAAACCCCGAACCAAAAGTTATATTTTGTCTTTTCAGTTTTTGGTTTTTTGCTGTTACATTTTTTGATTTTTTCATTGGAGGGCTATATTTTCTACAAGTTTGAAATCTCATTCACACACAATTATCGCATGAATTTAGACAATTATTTAATATATGAAGATTTGTCAAAAAGTTAAATACGATTATGAAGGTATCAAAATCGTCTCATGGCTTTTTTTTGGACTACAGCGAAAATATGAAATGAGACATTTTCAACAATAATTTTTTGTTGTCAATTTAAATAATTTAAGAGACTTGTTAATAACTAGTTATATCACAAATTTGGATATCTGAAATTTGCGATGACGGTTTTATGTTAAACCCATTATTTTAGCTAAGTTTTTTCAATTCATATATCCGAAATTCTGGATAAAAATTTTATATATCCGAACATCCAAAAAATCGGATTAAGTAATATTTACGTGACACAAAATTTTGGGACCGGCTTCATTTTAAAAAATCGGGAACTTTTACAAAAAAATTACATTACGCGATAAACATCCATTAGGTACCTATGAACCCCCGGGAACCCCCTAGGTCCGCCCCTGGAATCGTCTCATGGTTTTTTGTGGACTAAAGCGAATATATGAAATGTGACATTTTCGACAATAATTTTTTGGTGTCAATTTAAAAAATTTAAAGGACTTGTTAATAACTGGTTATATCACAAATTTAGATATCTGAAATTTGCGATGACGGTTTTATGTTAGAACCCTTATTTTAGCTAAGTTTTTTCAATTTAGATATCCGAAATTTCGGATAAAAGTTTTATATATCGGAATACCCAAAAAATCATATTAAGTAATATTTACGTGACACAAAAATTTGGGACCGACTTCATTTTGAAAAAATAGGAACTTTTACAAAAAAATCACATTACGCGATAAACATCCATCGGATCCCAAAAGTTACACACTTGAAAACCCTAAAAACTGTGGGTATATATAGAAAAAGAAGTCACGGCGGCGTCGCAAGATTCCTGACGTCGTCGCTTCGCCAAATCTTCTAGGGTTTCTTTTGAGGCGGCTACGTTCTGACGCCGTCTTGGAAATACTGACGCCGTTGCTTGTAAGATATGACGGCGTCACTAGGAATCGTGACGTCGTCTCTAGGCACTATAGAGAATTCTTCAAGAGACTTCGGTGTAGAGTCGTTGTTTTGTCTGTTTCTTCTCTAATTGAGCTCAAGTCACTTGTATTTCCTCCAAAAGCCATCCAAATGCTAAAACACAAAAACAAACGATTACGCACATAATCTAGGCATATTTGCATGATTTAGGGGGTTAAATGACCCCCAAAAAAGTGTATAAAATGACACCTCATCAAATGGGCTTTTCTGTCTAGACAATAGCAATATTGGAGGCATTTAACCTACTCTTAAAAAGTAGTTTATGACACAACCTTCTAGACCTCACATAAGTGTTTGCATTCTCTCTTTCTCTCGGGTGTATAATGAATTATACGAATATAGGAAACGGGAAAATTAACACTCATTACCTGTCATAGCATACAAATTACCATAGGCTTGGTAAAGGATCAAACCTTCACCGCTAGGCGCAAGTACTAAAAATTACTATCAAGTAGGGCTTTAAAGGGTTGTGATGTGTAGGGTGTAGGTAAACAGCAGCAGCAACGGATGGTAGATACATGGGCGGTTATAAGTCAATTAACTACAAGAATACATGTTGAGGCGTTGCTAAGCCAAGACTCGACTACTCTATGGATGGACAACGAACTAAAACATACAAACTCTACATCAATCGCTTTCTTTCTCTTTTCTGTTTTTCTTTTTCTTTTTTTTTCTTTTTTTTGATAAAAGATAATACATAACTTAGGGTTTATAACACACCTGTACACTTGAGTTTTTGCTAACTCATTACAATTTACTAATCTAATGACCCGAATTGAAAGGAGTAACAAACATGGAACGTATTGAGCTCTATTAGGGGTAACATATGACTTCTTCCCTAATTCTTCATAAGATAAAAAATACCATGATTCCCAATCATCCAAAAACTGTATTTACAAGGATAAATTGTTAAAAACACGAAAAGTATTAGTCACTTCCAATGATAGTTAGTCAAAGCCCGTAGTTAGTCCAATATATGATTTGTAATCTAATAGGGCCAAAAGGCCCATGAAAAGCCCACAAAGCCCTTCCATGGTCGGCCATAGGCACTATATTAACACCTCTCCATGCCTTAGAGAGGTTGGTTGGTTGTATTCTCATTTTCTCTTAATGCATTTCATGTTTAGCACTTTCTCTCTCTAGAAAATACGTCTTTCCTTCTACTTTCTCTCACTAGTTCTTGCTTCTCATATATCAATGATTACTTGTATTCTATAATTGGTATCAGAGCCATGGAGTGATTTGCTTAATTCTTGTGTTTGTTTTTTGTCTTTTTGGTTTGTTTTTTTAAACCATACGCATTTTTTCCTCTTGTATTCGAAGCTTCTTAGTACACTAAAAGATCATTTACCTAGGTAAATTTGATCTAGTATCTTTGGATATAGGTGTATTTGCTTTGGATCAAAGAAAAATTCATTTTTTTCATCTTTTGTTTTCAAAAAACCTTATAAAGTACAAATCTTGATTTTGAAATTTTTGGCTTAAAAACAAAAAAGTTGTCATTTTTAAGGTACCTATAGGTTTAGGAATACTAGTTGTACAAGAAATTTTGTGAAAAAACAATCAAAAAGGTGTCTTTTTGTGTTTTAAAAATTTTGAGTTTCGTCCGTGTAGTACACGAATTTGCAGTTTGTTGTTCTATCCGAATTGGCAGTTTCTAGTGGTATCCGAATTTGCAGTTTATAGTGGTATCCGAATTGGCAGTTTCTAGTGGTATCCGAATTTGCAGCTTTTAGTTGATTCTGAATTTGCAATTTACTTTAGTATTCAAATTCGCAAATTGCTTCAGGATCTGAATTTGTAATTTTTCATAAGGACCCGAATTTGCAATTTTTCTTAAGGACGCGAATTAGCAGTACTTTCTTAAGGACACGAGTTAGCAATTTTGAGTAGAACCCGAATTCGCAATTGGCTTAATCAACCGAATTTGCAACATAAACTTAAAATTTAAAATTGCTTCATCAAAATTATACGATTTATTTCTTTGACTTGTAAAATCCCGTGAATCACTCACTTGTTTTCTAGGTTTTGTCAAGAATTGTAAAATCCCGTGTAGTTTCAAGACCTAAAACACATAAAAGAAAACACCCTCAAACATAATTACTTTCTATCACCGCTTTATCAAACAATAATCATTGAACATACCAATTTATCAATGACAACCCTTGCTGATAAGTCACTTCTCTCAGGTGGTGACAACAAACTATCGATGCTTGAAAAACACTTGTATGACTCGTGGAAAAGCAGAATGGAACTTTATATGATGAACAGACCTCATGGTAGAATGATTCTTGCTTCTGTTGAAATAGGTTCACTTGTTTGGCCAACAATTACGGTCGATGGTGTAACCAGACCAAAGGAATATACTGAATTAACTCCTGCAGAAACCATTCAAGCTGATTGTGAAATTAAAGCAATAAACATCATCCTACAAGACCTTCCAACTAAAATTTATGCTCTTGTTAGTCAACATCGTGTAGCCAAGGAAATTTGGGAGAAAATCAAACTGCTAATGCAAGGAACGTCGTTAATGAAGCAAGAACGAAAGTGTAAGTTGTACGATGAATTTGATAAGTTTACATACAAGAAAGGAGAGTCATTACACGAGTACTACTTGAGATTCACACTGCTACTCAATGATATGAATATTTACAAGATGCCACTGGAGCAACTTCAAGTCAATACCAAGTTTTTGAACACTCTTCCTGCTGAATGGAGCAAATTCGTTACTAATGTTAAGTTGGTCAAAGATTTGAGACTATAATGTTGGCAGATTCATGCGGGGGGGTATCACTTGGAACAACATGAACGACATGCAAATGAAGTTCGATTAATGCATGAACGTAGCTCTGATCCTCTTGCTTTAGTTGCATCTCATCAAATGACACAGTCTCCTTATCAATCTCATCAGCACTCTTACCAGAACTTCAAACACAAGAATTTGAATTTTTTTTTTTAATAAAAATTCCCCCCCCCCCCCCCTTTTTAACTCACTTTATCAATCTTCACAGTATGGATCTCCTTTTGAATTCAACAATACTCAAATCAATCAATCAACGCACACTTTTTACATATACACTATCCCCCCAACAATTATCATACCTCAGTTCACCACAACGTATTATTCTCTCATCATCTTCTATTCTTCAAATTGAATACTTTCCCAACAGTTCAACCAAACAATCATGAATTTTCCCATTAGGGACTCCGAGTTTTTGACTATAATAGAATTTCAAGCACATGATGATCCCATTGATGCCATCAATCATGTCGTCATTATTAGTATGTTGTAGTCACTTTCCTCTATCCTACTACAAATAAACAGCTGAGTAATAGTCAAACCAAGAAAAAAAGCACCATAATGATGGAAGAGTAACCGTACACAAGTACATGGAGACAATTTTCTTATGTGCGGGTACTACTAGAACTTTCAACCCAGGAGCAAGTAGAGTTAATCGGGGAAACAGAGTATTGTTACGTGTTTACAACTGAAAGGGGAAGGACACATGTCCAACAATGCACTAAACAGAAGGAAAACAGGATGGACTCGTGGTTTAAAGAAAAAGGTTGTTGGTTCAGCTCAAGCAAGTGGAAAAATTTCTACATGAGGGAGGAACTTCAGTTTTGGCAGATCCAGAAATTTAGAAGCTCAGTACATCCGTCAGCCATTATCTATAATGCTGCTTATCAAGCTGGATGTTTTAGATGCGTAATGACCTCTTGTTGTGATGAACTAAACACTGCCAAAGTTGTCTATAGTGAATTTATCTCATATGGTTCAGATGATCTTGGCTGAGGTTCACAATATGATAATGTGAATTATAATAGGATTAATCAAGCTGTAAGGTGATTGACGTTTTTATGAATAGTCGAGAATGTTGTGAATCATTTAGAGACTTTTATAACCAGTGATAGCAATATTATTCCTTATTCACAGTATGTGACCGAATCACTCACATGCAATGTTTCGAATTCTAACTCTTCTGCATAACAGATTCCACCTTTATATTATCTTGTTATTTAACACATCCCCCCCTAATCACCATATAACACCCCCCCCCCCCCCCCCCCCCCCCCACCCCCCCCCCCCCCCCCCAAAAAAATACAAAAAAAAACAACCCCCCCCCCCCCCCCCCCCCCCCCCCCCCCCCAATAAAAAAATACCACCACACCCATAATACCCCCTAATACCCCCCCCCCCCCCCCCCCCCCCCCCCCCCCCCCTTTTCCCCATACCAGATAAATCTGGAAAATAAAAGTGTCAATGATACTTTAACTGTTGAGCTTGAAAGATATAAGGAACAAGTTAAAGTGTTGAATGCAGGATAAAATGTTGATTTAAAGAGTAATGATAATGTTTCAGATTCATGTGCACAGTCTGTAGAGATTAATCATCTTAAACAAACTCTTTCTGAACATTTAAAAGAAAAAGAATCTTTTTTTTCAATACAGTTGCTCTTCTCAAAGACGGATTTTAACCAAGAGAATCTAGGAACATTGATAGAGAGATTGCTTTAGAAAAGAGGATCAAACAGCTAGATAATATTGTTTTTAAAAGAGACTCAATCCCACACAAATTGTTCACTTTGTTGACGAAACCTTAGTTTTTCTTTGATCATACCAACTTATAAGCTCTAGGTTTTCAAATCCTTTCTATCTGGGAAGATAGGCTCGTGTAGTTGGTAAAACATAAGCTATATGTTGGTGATATTATTGAGAAAAACTAATCCCATTGTGATTCCTAACTCTGAAGAGACCTTAATGCTTGCTGAACGTGGAGTCTTAAAATGCTTTTAAAATTAAAGGAATCAATAATGTTAGAAAGAAAGTTAATACTACACTAGGTCGATTATGCTGCTCTTAACAACTTTATAAAGATTTTGAAACACGCTTTGTTCACAAATTGATTATCTACTGAAAAAGCCTTTTGGTCTCAAGAATTCGGTTGAATTATCCAGAACCAATTCTTTATAGTTAGACCCACCATAGTTTGAGGTTCCAAAAGAATTCCTAAAGTCAGCATGGTGAATACAAGTTATTTAAAGAAACTAAACAACATCTTGCTAGTTTTGATGGTGGTTGTCAAAGAATGAACAACACCCACTCCTATCAAAGAGGGGTTCGTGGAGGGTTGAATTATACAAGGGGGGCGTGTTTTAGGGATGAATAATTCCATTGTAATAGCTCTAATGGACTTGTTTAACTCATTCAATCAATATTGGGTTATTGAACTTCAGAAGGTCCAAATGTCTTTATCAAATGGAACAGCTGTGGAAACACACATAGTTTAGAATCCAAAACATTTGAAGTTAAAAATGAATCAAGTTTTGAACGAAAAGGAACGACTTTGGATACAAGTGTTGGACAAAGATATTGTAACTTAATTGTGAATTGTTCTGTGAATAATGTTCTGTGATGTGCTTGAATGTGAAAAAGTGTCGCCAACAACTTGAGACTGACTTCAAACGGATTTCATTGGAAAAAAGAGAATTTATGATAAATGTCAAAAGTTTCACCATTCTTTGAAAATATTACATTCTTTAGAAGTTGTTCTCAACTTAATCAAGGAAGTTTTTCAAAGGGACATCCTGTTTCAAATAAAAGTCGCTCTAAGTTTTTGATTAATTGTTTGAATTAATGAATTGAATGGATCAGTCCCAAAGAAAAGGACTCGGTCATAAAGAGTTGAAAGAGAGAATTAAAGTTCTAAGTGGGATAAAGAATGAGGATAAGATTAAACAGGAATTAGAGGAGATTGAAACAATTAAACATTAATTGGTCTTAGGTGAACAAAGATTACGGTGAGAATGAGCATTTGAAACAGACTATAAATACTTTATGACTCGATTAAACCAGCACGTATTTGATCAAAAGAACAATGTGATGATTTAATTAATCAAGTCAATCTAAAGTCTGTGGAAATTTCTGATTTAAATGCTTGTCTTCAGGAAAAAGTTTTGGTAATTACACTATTAGGTTGTTATAGGAAACTTAAAGGATATGCTCCAGTTGATAATGAATGTTCAAACACCCTAGTGATCCAGAAATGCTTAAGATTGATGTGGAACCAATAACCCCTAAATTATTGAATAAACAGACAGCTCACTCTGCCTATATTAAGCACACTCAGGAAGAAGCTACCATTCTTAGGGATCTAGTTAAACATGTTAAATCAAAATATCCACTAGATCAATCCCTAGAATCTGCCTGTAGGTATGCTAAACTAGTTCAGGAGTTGCTTACAAACATCAGTAAAACCTGCCCTAGTATCAACAATGCTGATGGAAAATTAGTGGCTGTGACCCTAAAGAACAAGGACAAAAGCGTTAGATTCACTAAGCCCGTCACATTCTCAGGATACACAATCACCAAAATAGCCTACACATCAAACATAGTCTCTAACAAACCTATGTTGTCTTCTACAGGAGTAAAACCGTCTACTAGTGCTAGTGGATCACAGCCTTCAGGCAATACAAAGAAAGATAAGATTTGGCAAACACCAAGTAGTACTCAGATGAATAAAGTAAAATCTTACCCTAGGAAAGTTAAGTCTAGTTTGAAACATAAAGATTGTGTTGTTGAATCTAAAGGAACTGCTCATGTGCAGCATTCCAGGCTTAATGCGAATTCTAAACTAAAATGTGTTAAGTGTAATGGTTGCATGCTTTCTGCTAATCATGATTTGTGTGTTCTTGATTTTATCAATAATGTGAATGCTCGTAATAAATCTAAATCTGTTAAGAAAAGTTCAAAGAGAAAAGTTTGGAAACCAACAGGAAAGGTGTTTACAAATATTGGATACATCTGGAGACCTACTGGTCAGACCTTCACTATAGTAGGAAATGTGTGCCCTTTAACTAGGATTACCACAACTACTGAAGTGCCCCTTAGGATACCAACTGCTCTAGATAATGAAACATCTAAACCTGTCGTAACATTGGTTTACTCAAGGAAACCTAGGAAATCTAAAACTAATGTTCCCGTTAGCAAATCTAAGGTTCCTAAATCTGTATCTGCTAACAAAAAGGAACCCAGTCAATCTTGGGGATCCAAAGTTTCCGATGTTCCATCTTCCTCTCTTGATGAATGCAGGTCGTCCAAATTGTTCTCTGGTATTTGGACTCCGGCTGCTCCAAGCATATGACCGGAGATCGCTCTCAGCTCACTAATTTCGTCAATAAGTTTTTGGGTACAGTTAAATTCGGTAATGATCACATTGCAAAGATATTGGGTTATGGTAATTATCAGATTGGGAATGTTACGATATCAAGGATTTACTACGTGGAAGGACTTGGACACAACTTATTTTCCGTTGGGAAATTTTGTGATTCTAACCTTGAAGTTGCTTTTCGTCAACACACCTGCTTCATTCATAATTTAGAAGGTATTGATCTATTGACTGGATCTCAAGGCAACAATCTGATAACTGTTGTTTTGTACCTACGGACGATCTTCTTAGGTGCTTGCTGGAATGATTTATGATGGGGACCGGGCTAACTGAGTTGTATCCTGTCTCCTCATTTATGTAATTTCTTTTTACCCTTGTCAGATAAGGGCCTTAAGACTAAATAAGTACTCTGGTCTTGTACGCACTAACAGACCGTGCCTGTTCTTCATTTGAACTTTAAGGACTGCCATGTCAAACATTTCAGCTAGTCACGGTCCTTGTTAGTGGTCTCCATATATTAAGTCTTTAAATTTGAATATGTGGACCATTTGCTGTTCTGCTTGTGACATATGGTAAATAAGCATAGAAGAAACCTCACAAACCTAAATCTGAAGACACCACCAGAAAACTCTATATTTTACACATGGATCTTTGGGCGACCAATTTGTGTCGCAATTATTAGTGGAAAGAAGTAAATCCTGGTTCATGTTGTCGATGATTTCTCCTCTCATTCAAAGGGTTTAAGTTCTTTAAGGTTCAAAAGATGGTAAGCTCAGATTTCATAATTAAGTTTCTCAAGATGAGATGAATCCAAGTGTGGCTTTCTTTTAAAGTGAGCTGTTGAAGAATCAGAATAGATAATGGAACTGAATTTATTAATCAAACTTTGCGTGAATATTATGAGCATGATTGGCATCTATCATGAAACATCCGTGCTCTCGTCTACAGTAAAAATGGTATGTTTGAAAGACGTAATCGTACGCTAATTGAAGTTGCCCGTACACAATGTTTGATTTACGCAATAAAGTTCGTTTTTCCTTATGGCAGAAGCAGTTGCTACAGCATGTTACACCCAAAATCGTTCCATCATACGTCTTCGACACTGCAAAACACCATATGAGGTTTTTACCTGGATAAATCCGCAAGGACTCATCATTTTTTCCATGTATTTGGTTTATTGCAATTTGCTATCGACAAATGATAGTGGAGAAACATGGGTTAAGTTATAACAATAAGTTGTGTGGATATTGGTATTTTCAATGGTTATGCACCCTCTAGAAAGCATTTCGAATTTACATCTGACGTACCAGACGAATCATTAAGAAAATACATGTAGATTTTGATGAGCGGAATGCGATGGCTTCTGAACACAGTAGTTTAGGACCCGCACTTCATGAAATGACTCCTGCAACAATTAGTTCAGGACTCGTGCCAAATCCTCCTCCTTCAACACCATTTGTACCACCCTAAGAACCTGATTAGGCTATTTTTGTTTCAACTGATGTTTGATGACTTACTCACTCCTCCACTAAGTGTTGATCACCCCATCCCCTGGGAAGTACATGCTTCTAATTACTGAAGTAGTTGCTCCAGTACCTACTGTATCAACCGGTTCACCTTCCTCAACAACAGTTGACCAAGATGCACCATCACCAAGTAACTCTCAAACAACACCTGAAACTCAACCTTAAGTCATACCTAACGATGTTTGGAAGAATTACAATCCATGATATTGAAGTTGCACCATATGGGTAATGATGAGTACTTTAGTATCCCATTTCTAAAAGTTCTTCTGATCAAATCTTCATAAATGGATTCTAGTTCATAAATTGTGCATCCTCGATCACCAAAATTTCTGAACACAATAGCAAATGGACTAAGGGATCAACCCACTTAAATATAATCGCGTGAACTCGATAGACCTGTTTCCACAGGCTTGCAGTTTACATGAGAAGCTCTTTTCTGTTAGTACGTGCTTTCTCTACTGCTGTTGAACCCAAGAGTTATAAGAAGCTTTGACTTCCAAATCCTGTGGATCGAAGCAATGAAGAAGAGATCAATGAGTTTTGAACGCCTTGAAGTATGGGGAGCTTATACCCCGACAAATATAAAGTTATGGTTGTTACTTTGAAGGTGGATCTACAAGTAAAAGCTAAGATGAATGGAGGTATTCTAAGAACAAGGCTTCGTATTAGTGGCTCAGTGCGTTACCATCAAAGAGATGGAATTGAATTTTGAGAGTCTTTTGCTCCGGTGGTAGCAAGATCTTGAGGCTTATAAGGGATCTTTTCTAGCATTTGCCGCTCACATGAAAATGGCCGTATACCAAATGGATTTGTCAAGACTGCATTTCTGATGGTAATTTGCTGGAAGAGGTTTTATGTTAGCCAGGCCGATGGTTTTGTGGATCTAGATACCCAAATAATCAGGCTGTCAGCTATAGAAAGCTCTTATGGATTTGAAAACAACCCTCTAAACGCGCGTTGTATGACATGTTGTCTTCGTTCTTGATTTCCTAAGACTTCTCCAATAAAGATTAGTGGGGTTCCTTACTCTGTTCATCCGTAGGAGACAAAGAATTACTTCGGTTACAAGTATATGTCGTGATATTATCATTTGCTGCTTCTACACCTGAAATTTGTGAACCTATTTGCTAAAATCATGTGTTCAAAATTTAAGATGTCAATTGATGGGGGAAATTCTACATTTTTCTTTAGGATTGCAAATTTTCAAAATCCCAGAGGGCATCCTTATTGACCAGTTAAAATATGCCCTGAATCTTTTTTAAAGAAATCGGTTTTTAATTCTTGTTGACCCAGTGGATACTCACCATGGTGGAAGAAAATCTCCAAAATGGATGAGGATAAAAGAAAGGAAATGCCGTAGATCCATTCACAATATCGTGGTATGATTGGCCCCTTCTTTATCTCATAGACAGTAGGACATGACCTACAATTTGCTATATGCCATGTCGTGCCCAATACCAGGCTTCGGTCATAACGAAAAGCACTTACATGGGTCATAATGGATCTTTCGGGTATTTAAGAGGACCGTTTTAAATCTGAGAACTATGTATACGAAGGATTATTTCGATTCTCTAACAGCATTTTGCAGATTCGGATCATGCTAGTTGTCAGATACTAGTACGTAGCAATTGGTTGTATGCGTTCTTGGAAGATTAGATTGTTAGTTCTGGTCATTTAATAAAGGGCAGATAAGCGATGCGATATCAGTTACGAAAGCTGGAATAATATATTGCTATGTCGGGATGTCTCGACTTGTGCTCAAATTCCTTTGGATGAGATCACAGCTTACCGGACTTATGTCATTGGATTCAATAATATTCCATGTTACTATGATAAACAAAAAGCTCCTATTGCATTAAGTTGCATCAATGATTAAAACATCCAGGTCGAAGCATATAGACATCAGATTTCACTTTATCAAGGAGCATGTTGAGAATGGGGTGATTGAACTTTACTTTGTCAATACGGAGTATCAACTGGCGGACATCTTCACAAAAGCCCTTGCAAGAGAACGAATTGAATTTCTTATCAACAAACTAGGAATGCGGAGTTTTACGCCGGAGACTCTCAAACATTTCGGCAGATTGAGTTGTATGATAGTGGTGTGGTGGTACCTATTCAAATATCCTGTATCATATGTATATATATATTAAAAACCATAAAAACCAAAAAGATTTTTCATTCTTAGAAAACTTTTATAAAAACAAAATATAAAAATATAAAAAATCTTCAAAAATCAAATAAAAAAATTAAAAATGAGAAAAATATAAAAAGAGGTAATAATGGCATGTCTTCTGAAAATCGATAACATTTACGGTCTTAGAAATGTCATTCAATAATGATACGAGGCTGTAAATGAAGTTCGAGCAGAAGTTCCAAATGTTTTCAAAACATGCCAAATGGCTTGCTATTATTTCAGATAGCATACCGTGGTCTTCATTTAAAGGCAAGTATTTCAAAAGGAAAACTTGACATCAATAATGGGAATTATTTTTTCGGGCATGGTCTACTTTATGACCATGCAAAGGCTTGTGATTACTTTGCATCACAACCCGTGCTTCCTATATTTCCATAAGTGTACGTGTCAGTGCGCTTATGTGTGAAAATAAGAGAAATCTTATTTACAATTGGTGTTTGTTTTTCATGAATAAAAACACTGCTTCATCAGAAAAAGTTTTTTCTAAGACATTTGACTTCTCAAACAACGACTACAGCTCTTTAAATAGAAAACGGGTCATTATTTGAGGGGGATCAAATATCAAAAATCTTCTTCAAAAGGTCATTTGATAAAAGGAATAAAGGTTTTAATAATAACGGGAATATCATTTTTGGTTAAAGTTAATTAAATTTTGCTTATGTATGGCCTTGCATGTTAATTGTTTATGCATTGAGTGAGAATATGTGCATGATTATGTTGTTTTAAGTTGTCTAGGTTATATTTGTTTAAAACTTTAGGGACTTTGTGCCATTTTTCACATTGTGCTAATTGTTTTTATGCCTAAACAAACTTATATTCTAAAAGGGAAAAGATCTCAAAGTTTGGGGGCGAATATATCAAAAAACCAAATTAGTTTTATAACATATTCACCCCACATCCACATCCGATCAAAAAACTCACAACACACACCCATTTTCCTCTCTTAAATCTCTCACGATCGCCACCCCTCCATCTAGGTGAAATCCAGATAAAATATTTTGTTAAGGTATAAACTAAAATGTTGCTTCTTCTCACCCCAATGATCATAATATCTCAAAAGGAATTTAATTTTTACCAAGGTTTTAATTTCATAAACCTAAACTCCAAAATTAGGGGTTCTTGAAAATAAACTGAATAAATACTTAAATTGATAGAGGGGTTTTGTTCATTAATGAGTGTTAAAAACTCGTCTTTCAACAGGTTTTTATATATGGGATTACTTAATGTGTGAGATTAGTTGTGATTTTGGAATGTCGAATAGTGCGTGTTTTGAGATTTAGTTGAAAAAGATTATGGGTTTTATGTGATATAAGTAATATATGCTTCATTGAATGTGTATGTGCTTAAATATAGTGTATGTATGTTCTTGGTGACAATGATTTTTTTAGAAAAAAAATGCTCGTCTGAATGATTGTTGTTGACTTCATATGTATGTGATGCTTAAATGATTGTTGGGGATACTATGAGCATACATGGATTGAATATTAAGGTAGAAAAACACTTGTAAATCTCGATGTAAAATTCAAATTTTTTGAACTATCCGAATTTGCAATTTTAGCTATTCACGAATTTGCAGTGTAAGTGTCATTCGAATTTGCAAATATTAGTTGACCACAAATTCGCAACTCTCTATATCATCTGAATTTGCAGCAGTTAATAGTGTCTGAATTCGTAGTGTGATGTAGCACACGAATTAGCAGACTTCTTTAGTAAACGAATTCGCAGTTGGCAGTGTGGTCCGAATTAGCAGACACCATAAGGGCCCGAATTAGCAATGTTCTTTAGGGTCCGAATTAGCAGAAACCTACAATGTCCAAATTCGTAATAAGTGTATGGTCCGAATTCGCAATAACTCTTTGGCATCCAAATTTGAAATTGTGAACTAATTCGCAGTTTTCACCTAATCAACCAGATTCATTCATGCTTAATGGAAACAAAAAGGATAATTATCATAAACACGTAGATTCTAACTAAAAGGTGACTTAAAACTTGTGTTAGATAGCAAATTTAAAATTAATTATCTTTGAAATCTAATCAAGTTAAAAATTAGATTACTTCAACTAAGCCAATTTAAGTTCACTCTGTCAATGGTTATCTTTCTAAATGTGTCACATGCATTAAATGCCAATTCAGGGTCTCATGATATAGTGTCTATATAAACTTGGTTATATATAAACTGTATCGACTCTTTTCTTAGCAGAATCATGAGTATGACTAAAGAACAACAACAAGCTTTGGACGATGCTCTTGTTCCAAGAGAACAACGTCTTACGATTGGCAGTTGCAACTACAGATTAGCTCCTAATCAGCCCAAGGAACCCACCTTTCAAGTTGCATTGGATGTTCTCACTCTCACTCCTTTTTATCCAGCCTTCTTGATCACTGCCAGTGTCCCTGTCGTCTACATGCAAGAGTTATAGGCTACAGTTACCTATCAAAAGCATCACATAAGATTCAAGCTGAACAAGAAGAGCTATTCATTTGATATGGAAACTCTTAGAAACATGCTTCAGATGTGTCCAAAACTTCCTGGACAGGAGTTTGTAGATCCTCTGTTTGAAGGGATATACTTACCTTCATGAGAGAACTTGGCTACTCTGGCAACATCAAATTACTCTCTGATGCCAAAGTTAACATGTTACCTCAACCTTGGAGAACCTTTGGAACCATCATAAAAAAGTGTCTTAGTGGTAAAGTAACCGAAATTGACACACTTTGTCTTTCTAGGGCTCAAATACTTTGGGGATTGTATCACCAGGAGAAAGTTGACTATGTTTACCTTCTCTGGGAAGACCTAGTCTTTCAGATCGAAAACAAGGAGTCAAGAAAGAACAAATACATGTTTTATCCAAGATTTACAAAAGTTATCATCAATCACTTCATGTCATAAGACCAATCCATTCCAAGAAGAAACAAGGTAGACTGGCACATAGATAATGATGATCTTATTCTCACAACTATGAGATTCATCCCTCAGCATGAAGTTGTTCAAAGATACGGTGCCATTCTTCCAGACTATCTAACCAATCCAGCAATGAAAGAATCTAAAGCATACAATACTTACCATGATCTTGCTACTGGAAAAGTGAAACCAAAACCGAAATATGTATGTCGATCTTCCAGGACAAAGATTGATGAAGCACCCAAGCCTTCCTCTAGTAAAAGAGTCAAAGCAACGGCTAAAGTAGCAAAGTCTGGAAAGAAAAAGCAACAAGCTCCTGGATTAGAAGCTCTCTCTGACATAGCATTGACTGAGGCTGAATAAATGAAAATGGCCATTGAAAGAAGCAAAACACAACTTCACATCTCTCAACCCAGCGGTTTTGCTGCACATGAAGAAACTGGTGTTACACTAGGGGTTCCCGATGTACCGACTTATGAATCTGATGATGAGCAAATCTCTTGGAAGTCAAGTGAAGAATAAGATGATGATGAAGAGAATGTGAGTGAACACAGACATGACGATGATGATGAACGAACTAAATCTAACAATGATGGTGATGACTTTGTTCATCCCAAGTTCTCAACTCATAATAAAGGAGAAGGAAAAGAAGAAAGCTTTGATCCTAGAGTTCAAACACCTTCACATGTTGAATCTACTGATGATGAAGATGATGATGATGATGAAGAAGTTCACAGGTTTGTGAATCATTATGGGATGAAGCGATATGGTGAAGCAGAAAACATGTAAGAGATGAAGGGATTGAATTATTTCAGGGTTTGAACGGTCAATCTAGAAGACATAAATGTGTTAATAGTGGAATTGTCGATTATATGATCAACCGTCTAATGTTCAAATTACTCAAGTACAGAGTCACTCATGTGTTCATTTCTCCTGTCATTCCTGAGGACAACAACAGAGTTATTCTTGTTCATCTGGCTTCGTTTCTAACATGCTCAACCCTAGACCAGATACAGGTATTGACTCAATATTTACTCTTAACACTAAGGTAACCTCACTTGTAGATGTTCCGGTCACCACTATTGCTGAGCCACCTCTTGTGTTTGCAATAACTCTTCCTCCACCACCCACTCCTCTTACACATATGCAACAAACACCAGTTCCCACACCAATTTGCTCTTCCCAACTTTGGCTCTTTATTCAGGTTTGACCAAAGACTTAAAACTTTGGAAACCGAATTCTCTAAGTTCAAGCAAACGAACCAATTTACTGAAACAGTTTCGTCCATTCTCAGCATTGTTGATGCGTACCTTGCCAACAAGATGCATGAAGCCGTCAAGACAGCTGTTCAATTGTAATCAGACAGACTCAGAGATGAAGCTCAAGCTGAAAACGAAGACTTTCTCAATAAACTTGATGACAACATAAAGAAAATAATCAAGGACCAAGTCAAAGAACAAGTTAAGGCATAAGTCTCCAAGATTTTGCCAAAAATTGAGAAGACAGCAAACGAACAACTCGAAGCTGAGGTCATGACTCGTTAATCCACTGAATCCAAGACATCTTTTGCTATAGCTGCCAACCTATCTGAATTAGAGCTAAAGTAGATTCTCATTGGAAAAGATGGAGAGCAATAAGTCCAATCAACAGATCTTAATGAACAAAATAATCTATTACAAGGCATTGGTTGAAGCTTATGAAGTGAACAAGCCATTTTGCATTATGGAGAAATTGTATCATTTAAAAGACGCAGAGATGATGAGGATAAAGACGAATAACCCTCCGCTGGATCAAACCGGGGGTCCAAGAGAAGACGTGCTAAAAAGAAGAACCAAGAGGGTCATCAGTGCTCAATGGAAAAGATATTCCAAGACAATGGAAGTCAACTGATGGGTCCAAATCTCAACACAATTCTGCTGGCGAGTCTGCTCATACAGAGGAGCCAATGCACACCGACAAGGATTTGAAGAACCCGAACATCAAGGTTTGATATAGTATCTAATGAGAACAATTGATGAAGCGACATCTTAGCATCCTGATGGTTTCAACAACACCAGCCAAGCCTCCTACTCACGTTCGTGATTAGAACCAAGATTTACCTGCCTGTTCATGGATCAGTTCAACCTGGTTATGTAATTACTCTGCAGCTCGGTAGAAGAAGGTCCTCGTGAATCATTTGATGAGCTAATGGATACTCCTCTGGACTTCTCAGCATTTATGATGAATCGGCTCAAAATTGACACTTTAACACCTGAATTATTAGCCGGTCCAACATTTGAGCTAATGAAAGGTACATGCAAGAGTTTGGTTGAGCTAGAATACTTCTTTGAAGAAGTCTACAAGGCAACCACAGAGCAACTAGATTGGCACAACCCTGAAGGTCTGCAATATCCTCATGATCTGCGAAAGCCACTACCATTGATACCTAACTCTCGCGGTCGTCAAGTCATTCCATTTGATCACTTCATCAACAACGACCTTGCGTATCTATCTGGTGGTGTCTCCAGCCGTACTTATGCAACTTCCGTCACAAAGACCAAGGCTGCAGATTATGGTCATATCAAATGGATTGAAGATTTGGTCCCCAACACAATCTGGAGTGAAGTGCCGGTCAACTATGACAAGCATGCACTATGGGGAATTTCTCATTGGGGACGCAAACGTCAACAATTCTATGGATTTGCTGCTAACAGGGAATCGGCTCGTGATGTATACTCCAAACGTAGAATCATTGCTGTCACAAAGCTTCAAATTGTCGAATGGCACGGCTACAAACATTTGGATTGGATCACCGTTCGTAGAGATGATAACAAACTATATACATTCAAGGAAGGAGACTTCAAACGGCTTCGCCTTCAAGATATCGAAGACATGCTGATTCTTCTTGTTCAAGGCAAGCTGACAAATCTCAATGTTGAAGATTGTCTCGCTTTTGGTGTCTCTCTGAGAATGTTTACAAGAAGTATCGTCATCCAAAGGCGTGTTGAAGATCTTCAGTTAGGTATCAAAAGTTACCAAAAAAAGCTCAACATCACAAAACCAGATACGTACAAATCTGATCTTAGATGAAAGGATGCCTATACAACATATTCCTATCCTAGAGGGTTCATCTATCTGAACAAAGACAAGAAGAACAGATTGATGCGTATTGATGAACTCCACAAGTTCAGTGACGGTACACTCGATGATGTTCGGACTGCTCTTAATGATCGATTGAAGGGGATTAAGATGGAATATCTACCAAAGACAATATGAAGGCAGAGTGACAGGGAATGAGCAAAAGCTATGATTCAGGCGATCGAGAAAATGCTTAAGTCAAGGAGGATAATGAGAAGCTTGGAAAGATTTGTTGGTGGGAGACCGTACGAGGGTGACTTTCGGCTGCTGCAAAGGACCATATGATTTATCATATGATGTCCTCATCATAAAAGGTCAATCCTTGTGAATAATAAAAAAACTTGTGCATTTGTATATATGTAGTGTAGACATTATGGTGATATTAATGAGTGCTCGAGTATAAAATTTTCAAGAATTTCTTAGTAAATTCAAAAAAATTCAAATTATTGTACTCAGCACTGTCTTTTATACCCTCAAAAATTGAAGGGGAGCATTAAAATGTTCCTTATGGATTGTATGTAACATTTTGTTCCCGAACGTTTAATCAATTGATATCCAAAATATCAAGGGATTAACATTTTGGATAAGGGGAGAAAATGTGATTAAACTGAATCTAATTTGTATCGAAATATGATTGTATTAAATGGACTCAATTCACTCTAAGCCTTAGCATGTACTACGATCACGGTGCACATGTTAAGGGGGAGCTTTTAATGATGATGAAAAACTCTCAAAGTGTAAATCTTTTGATATTTATATGAAACACTTTGATTGAACTTTTCAATGATTTTGGTTTTGATCGTGATGGGATACCCAAAAGATCGACCATGTACTTAAATTTATGGAGTTATAAGGTGGTTAGGCATAGGTATTAAAAATCCCATGATCCAGCCAGAACCGGAGGGATCTACCCAGGGATATCCACTAGTTAGTGTAGAAGTCCTTAGGTATGATATAAAAGGAGAAAAAGTGAGAATCAGGAATAATGTCGACTGAGATGGAGCTAACACTGGAACAAACCCAACAAGGTGTTAGTTATGAAGTCTCGGTAAGCATTGAAGGGGTTGAAGAATGAAAAAGAAATGTAAGGATAAAGGGTGAAAAGAAAGAAGCCCTCCATACACTTAGGCAGAAATTGGGTCAATACATAATCTGTCGGAAACACTAAGTTGTTGTCTGACATTGAAGACAGTCATGGACCCAGTGACGCTATGCACAACCCTCCCTAGCCACTCAAGGTCTCTCAACAGACTCTTGTTTCATTTCTCACGGAGATTACACGCATTTCTATCGACTTTCTCACTCCGAGTTAGTTGATATTGAAAAGGTGGCAGTCTGCTCCAGCCTCCGATCACTAAAAACAAAGTGCACTATTGAGTCTAGAGCCAAAAGAGATCATCCATAAATCTCATTAGGACACTTGTCAAATCATGCTTGCTATATCACACAATGTGAATAACAAGTTAACATATTAAGAGTCCTACGCATTATCCTTGTGATTTTGCCAGAACATTTGAGTGATTTCATTCACTATGAAGATGGAAATCCTGCTTGAGCTAACATCAAACAAGCTCATGGTAGGTAACTTGTTCGATTCTTTATGAATCAAACTTGTGACAACTAGAAAGAAACGATGGTGCGATTCTATAAGAATCAAACTTGTTCCAGGTTATGAATTAACGATTGCTGATGAATTTTTGAAATGATTAACACTGTCGACGTGTCACAAAACCACTTTAGCAAGTGACATGTCGATTGATTTTCAAATCAATTTTTTTATTTCAATCGGTGAGATAGTAACTCGTTGGTTCACTCATATCGTGCTGTCTTATTTGAGAAGTTCCGATAATGAGAACATGATGAGTATGATGAATCAAATACATATGTGTTAGAAAGATTCGATACTACAGCTGGAAATCCTGTCAAGAAGATTCTTCTTAAATTGGATCTATCGGATCACAGGTCGATCCTCACAGATTCGAAGGTTACTCCAACCAAACACGGGCGAATGACAAAGCCATATTCGTCCCCTCGCTTTATTGCTAACTATTTTATTTCAGGAATATGTAAAGATGGTGATGGAGGTACCTGATTCCAGCTGACTCACAAGATTCATAGCCACATGCTCATACCCAACTGACAAATATAAAGACATCATGAAAGCTCAAGTACATGTTTCAAGACTTCCGCTACTCTGATACCATACGTCCTTCTTGAAGCGACAAAGTGTTAAAGTTAAAGAAATTCAAGAAAGATGCATTATTAAAGCTTTTCAAGATTATCGAATCAAGAAAGGTATGAGCGTGTCGGTCCAAAAGTCACAAGTTCACGAGATGGAAAAGTTTACAAGATGGCGAAACGAGATTATGCTTGGTTGATGATCTCAAGGTGTTCAAGATCGCATTCTCACATTCAAGTCAAGATAAAGCAACAAGCTCACATCAAAATTTAATGACTACTACATCAAATCACAAGTTAATGATTGAAGTTAAAGACTACGAGCTCAAGACCGAAGTGAAAGCATAGTATGCTAAGCAATATATGAGTTAACTGAGCTCATGAATAAGATAAAGCATAGTATGCTAAGTTTAAGTTTTTGTAAAATGGAGCGACCTCCCTTAGGGGGAGATTGTTAGGAATACGAAATTCCTATGAAAGTGTTGGTCGCTTCCATAGATAACAGTCGTTAGCTCGTTAGGTAATTTTTGGAAACTTACATAGTTAGTTAACAAAGGCCCATGGATAAACCCATTCAAGCCTAAGCCCACTTGTTCATTGTAAGTATATTAAACACCTACCTCATACCTTAGATAGGTGGTTGGCTTGCTCTTTTTTCACACAATACAATATATGTTTTATTTTCTCTCTCTAGTGTTCAATACACAAACCCTTTCTCTTACTAAAACAACTTGCCTCCTCTTTTCCTATGTATTGTTATTTGATTTATTCTTCAGAGCGGATTTACAAGATGAAAATCATGCGGTAATACTAATGCGGTTTAGTTGCGAATTATGGTAGCTGTTTTAGGCCTGCTAAATTCTGCGAATTTAGAGTTGCGGAATAACATACTTGCGATTTAGAAAAAATGCAAAACCAAGATCATGAAACATGCGATTTACATATTTAAGTTGCGATGCACAGGGTAGCAATCTTGTGAAATAAGTGTAATGTTGCGAAGCCAGAGGATTATCCATGAAACATGTGATTACATAATAATAATTAATTCATACGAAGCATATGATAAAACATGCGATTTAAGAGGAAAAACATGCGATTTACCAAAGAGAAGTGAGTGGAAAAGTTGTAATTATGTCAACATTCATTTACGGCAACTTTACCATATATTTTGGCAACTTCTACCCTTAACATTAAACTTTCTTACATCGTTAGTCCTCCATTACGTAAGAACACAAACATCCGTTAACTAGACTATGTTTATCCCTTAACGATAATTTATGTCATCGTTAGTCCTTAGTTAACGAGCAATCAAACTTTAAACCAAAACAAACAACAAAGCAAACACAATACATCACACTTAAAACGATCCTACATAAGATTCACTTAAACGACAATCGGCTAGATTCGGGTACATTGAATGACAAAGTGACATACGGGTTGATTTGTTATCACGTATTTAAGATTGAAGACGGATTTCATGAAGGCGTGTGAAGGTCCTGATAAACTGAATGGATCTTTACAGCCTATAAAGGATGATAGCCAGGATGTATAAATACAAATGACTATGTAGAAACAATGACTATGAATACTATGTGTTAATGCGGAATCTTAACACAGGTACTAAGAAGAACAATGAACAACTGAATAACAACTTTATTAAAGTGTTCTTTTGGTTTATAGATTGCTAACTATGATATTATCTGATCTCTATTGATCTTGTGTAGAACTGTTATATCTAACTATGCCTAGGGTTCCTTTTATATATCAAGGATAACCCTAATAAAGTTATATACATATCTTTTTCTTAAAATTATCTCATAAATAATCTTTTATATATCCTTCTAAACCGTTCTAATAAACTTTTACTTACGTTACTAACTAACTAAAAGTACTTAAATATACTTTTGTACTGTCGGTAATAAGTATAACTGTCAAGTACTAACTATTTGTACTGTCTGGTACTAAGTTAAGAAAAAAATAAAAACATTAATCCTACAGCGTGTACTTATTTGTCCCTGTCTATTTTAAAAAACCCTCCTCATCGTAGATGTCTTGTTTAGGCATTTATGGGATTATGGTTAAAAAATGATCTATCTGGTTATACCTAATGTAAGGAGTTACATTATAGTACTCACAGTGTATATCTATCACTTAAAGGAGTTGCGTTGTAGTGCTCAGTGTCACACGCAGATTCAGATGTGGATAGTGTTCTTCAATCATTACAGTGCAAGATTAAGTCACAAATTTAGGGGATTGTACTTTAGTTTCAAGTTTGGTATAGCGAGTTTACTCCATCAGTCTTACTACAAAGAGCCGAAAAAATACGAGGTTGGTAAAGTTAGTCAGAGGGATTAAAAGAGTAGAGATGTGATCAACAGTCGATTCTCATGAGATATGTTTTGGGCTATATAATGATAATGGTATTTCACAATCTTAGCAAAAAATTTAAAGTTTCTCAACATTGTTCAAAACTTTTCAAGATTTTTGCTTACGACGTGATCATCTCGAGTATATGAGCGTATACGACAATGATACTTCTAAGATATTGTAACCATCATGGGGGAAGAATCTGTAGGTGGTGTGGTTTTTTCGCGTCAATGAAGATATTGTTTTTTGATTCGTAATGAGGTACTATGGGTTTATTCATTGGATTTAGTTGTCTTTTGTGAAAGTTATTTATGCATTACGTAAAAAAGAGTTGAATGCTCTGATCTTGCATTGCTCCCGCCTCAAACGGATAATCACCAAGATCTAGTGATAAGAAGCAGTTATGTTTGGTGTAGTTTATTTCTTCTTCTACAAAATTCCGTTGTGCACTTAAATGACAAAGATAGAAGATCATAAAAGTTTCATCAAAGTTTCGAATCTGCTCAAGATAGGGTTATTGGTTTAGGGGGAAGCTGATTCAGAAACTTTGTCAAAAAGAAGTCTATGATAAAAGCTTTTCAAGATATGTTGTATGAATTAAGGGGAAGTTAATCCAGTTCATACTTATTACATTGTTCCAACAACAAGCAAAGACAAAGAAAATTCAAGTTGTGGTACATGTATGAAGACATAGGACCAGAAAGAAATCCTCAACACTAAAAGCACCTTTGAAGACTTTATTTTGTAGTATTTGTACTTGTTAGGAACATTATAAGTAATTTCGTATGTCTTCACATTGGGGAAAGATTGTTGGCCTTAAAATGTGAGCGACATTAACAGAATTATACTTAGATAAAATAGCCACACACACACATGGACTAATAATGTTAAATTAGCATAGTTTAGTGAAGTGTGAGCTATAAATACCCCTTCCTTTCTTCCAAGGAGGGGTGAGGTTCATTTCACTAGGTGTATTATGTTTTCACTCTTAATCTAATACCCCATATTTCTCTTCTTTCTTTTTCTACTCTATCTCATGGCTAAGTTCCTATTCCCCCCCCCCCCCCAACCTCCGGATCATAGTTATGCTAGTGAATTTTATGGTTAACAAGTACATACATAAATGCGTATATAAAATCATATATAAAAACGTATATAAAACGTATATAAAAACGTAGATAAAGACGTATATAAATACGTATATTAATTTGAAAATGTATATAAAAACGTATATAAATGCGTATATAAATTTTTTTAGGGCTGGTTGATGCAATATTTGCCAATCACTGGGACCATTTATGTAACATGGACGGTTGATGCAATATTTGCCAACCACGTAGCCATTTATGTAATTTACCTTTAGAGGGTAAAATTACCATCAATACACACAAAATGACAAAAAAGTAAACACTGTGTAGACATAAGTATTTTTTTATTCGATGCTCATAAAAGTATTTTGTGACAAATATGATGATTAATTAAATGATTAGCCTTATATTTTATTAACATCATACTCGGTGTATGTGTGTATAATCGATGTATGAGTAGGCGTATAATCGAGTCAAGCCAAGATCGAGCTTGACAGGGCTTGAGCTAGGCTCGAAAATTATAAGGTAGGCTTCAGCTTGACGAGCTTTAATCATCCGGGCTTGAGCTCGGCTCGAGTAAAGCTCAAGCTCGGCTCGAAAAGCTTGAATTTATACATAAACATTTATTTTGATAGCTATATTCATCAGTAAATTTAAGAAAATATGCAATGAGCACACAAGAACAAAGAACTTATGTAAAACATTCGGGACAAATATGATTTAAGAAAATATGCAATGAGCACCCCAAGGCCTTTGGTCAAGTGGTATGTGTGTTTCCCACCAACCTAAATGTTGTGGGTTCAAGCCTCGTTGGAAGCTGTTGTGCGATTTATTGTGAGATATGTGGTATAGGGTGTAAAAGAATTACTGTTCCAAAAAAAATATGATTAAAATTGTCATTCTACAAATATTTAATCATTATACAAATATTCATGTTAGTCTTAAGGTTGTATAATATATATGTTCTTGAAGGCTTGAAAAGCTCGATAAAAGTTCAAGCTCGAGCTATTAAAAGCTCGAGCTCAACTCGTTTTGTGTGTTTCGAGCTGGATTATTGGGCCCGGGCTCAAACTTGAGCTCAATAAAAGCTCGACTCAACTGAGTCAAGCTCAAACTCGAGCTCAAGTTGTTTGATAAATACACTACAACAATCGCCCCTTTCCCTGGCGAATTGTCGGGCCTTTCCCCAGCGAGAATCCCTAGCGACGAGGTGGGTCCCACTCATTTTTCAGTCAAGGAACTAGTGCCACGGTGGCACACTTTTCCCCAGCGACATGTCGCTGGGGAATCTGTGGGTAAGCTAAAGTGATTAAGACCCATAATTAAACCTTAACTTAATTGTTAACTATCCCCAGCGACATGTCGCTGGGGATAGTTTTTAATAAACATTTGGAAAATACTTTCCCCAGCGACATGTCGCTGGGGATAGCGTTTAATAAACATTTGGAAATAGCTTTCCCCAGCGACATGTCGCTGGGGAAAGATTTTATTAAATGTTTAATAAAAACTTTCCCCAGCGACATGTCGCTGGGGAAAACTTTTTAAAAAAATTTAAAATCAAGTTTCCCCAGCGACATGTCGCTGGGGAAAAGTCTGCATTTTTTTTTAAAATACAGCCTGCACAGCAGGCGTTTTCTAGATTTTTTCCGGAATTTTTTCGAAAAAAATCTACCAAATAACAAACCTGTATCAAAACCTGTATATACTCATCACAACTTGTAACAAAACACAAATACAAAGTAAACGAATCAACGCAATACAAATACATCACAACTTGTACCAAAACCAAAAGACTCCCACCAAACACTCCCGCCAAATACTCCCGTCAAATACTCCCGCCAAAAACTACCGCCAAATACTCCCGCCAAATACTCTCACCAAACACTCCCACCAAGCACTTGTGTGGAAAGATAAGTGTACTCAAGGCAACAATGGATATGCATATGCATCCGGAACAACACACAGTTAATTCGGCTGCACTACTTCACGAGGTTCTTAATGAAATGGAAAAACTTGATTTGGAGTAGTTTGTCATTTGCAATGTGCAATGTAATTTGTATGATTTGAAATAGTTTGTCATTTGCGATGTAATTCGTATGTTTTTTATTGTATGTGAAGACTTTGTTTAAACTTTTATGATCTGAATGTGTTTATGTATAACGATATCACCTTGACATGCCAATGGTACAAACATGAACACACCTTAAAAACGTATCTATTATTTAGTGTTAAAATATACGGAATATTGGACCGAAACGATCCTAAAAAATATAGTTTAATTAAAAGTCAACAAAGTCAAAAGCTATCCCCGGGGGAAACAACCCAAAACCCGAAGCCCAATATGGTGTATAAAAAAGCCCAAACCAAATGACACTTTAGGCCCAATTTGGGTTATCCCCGACGACATGTCGCCGGGGATAATTTTGTACACGTCACCACTAAATTAGTTAACACTATTTTTTTTTTAAAATAAACAAAAGAATCCCCAGCGACATGTCGCTGGGGAAAAGTAAGCGGGAAAATTCCCGCTACGATTTACGTTAATTATTTATCTTTTAAATACCAAATATAATCCCCGGCGACATGTCGCCAGGGAAACATGAGCGGGAAAAATTCCCGCTACGTTTTGCGTTGATTTTTTTGGTCAAATTTTAGTGACACTATCCCCGGCGACATGTCGCCGGGGAAAATATCCGAAATCTTTGACTGAAAATTCTACGAGAATTGGTGCCACGTAGGACCCAATTTTGTCGTTTAGCGACTATTCCCCAGCGACAAATGTCGCCGGAGAAAACATCGTCACTTGTTCCCCTATTTCTTGTAGTGATACTTGGCTTGTTTGCGCCCTTATGTATGAGTGTATAGTTATATTATATTAACATCATACTTGCGCGGTGTATGTGTATATAACTGTCTATGTATGTCTGTCAGCTGTCTGTCTCGTGTGGATGTATCGACTATTGACATAGCTACAACCAGCTTGGCCAGGAACATTTATAACGAGGATCCGTAGTGACCCACAAAACAAACACAATGTATATATGTTGGGTTGGAATAAACAACGGGTTCCATCGTGACAAAAACATTGTCGCTTCACTTTTATAAATAATAAAATATATAATAGATTATGGAGTCGCAATTTTGGGAAGTTAACGTGCGAGAAATGAAAATCAACATCCGAAATATCAATCGCATAGAAAAACATATATATCCATGTAACAAAAATGATCGTGAAATGTATAAATATTACACACGGTATATAAAGTTAATTCCGATATAACTAACACAAGTTAATAACTAACACAAGTTAATAAGTGTCATTAAACGTTTTACGCACGCTAGCTTTAATTTCTGATAATTGGTATCGTGAGTGACGAGCCGGTGTTTCTTTTTCCATCAACAATCTTACCTGCAAACATCACGATCATTAAAGGTCTGGTCGATCAATATTGACTTCTTTTAAGACGAATTAAGGTCTCCCATAATATAGATTATAGATTATCATATTTTCCTCGTGGAAATTATATTCTCTAGTGTTTTTTATATATAATTTAGATTTTATCATTAGACATCGTTGTTAATGTTATATGTACGAGTTTGATCCTCTTTATAACATTTAGATTCTAGTTACATTTAGACTACATACACTTTCTACGATATATATATATAGCTACTTCTTTAACAGTACGTATGTAAATTTTCATAATCTAAAATTCGATATATATGATCGTATATGTATGTCAATTTCTGAGTATATGTTAACTTGAACATTTTAATATTAATAATCATTAGCACCTCATAGCTAAAATTGTTGAGTGACTCATATATATATGCCTCATACCCATGATCGCTAAGTGAGTCATGTATGCCTCACATTACGTAAGGCAACCGATTGTAGGCCGGTTCAAGTTACCGTTGCTTGTCAAATGCAAACCCACAACCCCTTTTTTAAACGGCAAAATCTCTTCTACTAAATGTCTAAATGTCACTTTACTGGTAACTAGATTTCTGTAAATAAATTTGCAATTGACTAGCAAGTCCATCTCCCAAGATCTAGCTAACTTATTATACGTTCATCTTCGTAATTTGTAGTATTTTTAAAACATAATTAAAACCTCATTGTTTACTCGTATCTACAAACAGAGATACCACATGCAATGCATCTTTAGTTTGGCGGTTGGGAAACAATAACCAATTTAGAAGATACTATATCTCTTGAGTAGGTATTTTTTATATATTAAACATAGTTGATCATTTATATGATCAATCAGAATATGGTTACAAAAGGAATAAAGGATTATAAAATATCGTCTAATTAATTAACTTTACAAGCTTAACTAAAAGACACAAAAATAATACAAATTGTATGTTGTTTGACAATTTGCTTCCATATTAATTAGTGTTGGTAGGAATGTATTATTTGATTATCAATTAACTAAAGATACACAAAAAGTATAAATGATTCTATCTTGACAGCTGATATACGAATTCTTCTAAAGTTTAATGCATGAAATGATTGACCGGTTCCTATACGAAATGGTCCTTATGTCCAACCATCATTATAACTTATAAGCACACTTGAAATAACTTGATGAATTACTTGGGTATTCTTCCAATGACTTTTCTTAGCCATAAATCTTGAAAGCGTGTACAGTTCTACCGTATTTTTATAGGGGCAATTTCATATATATCCAAAACAAAAAACATAATTTCATATTTCTCTAATACAAGCTTTAAGTGCATTGTACATATGCATTAAAAACTTGTCATTTGGGTATATATGGAATTATACCTTTTTTGGGTATAAATAGAATTTTCCCATTTTCTCATACGTAAGTAGTTTGTATATATTTAACTATAATTTGTCATAGTCTATGTCTTCACACTACGTCATGTAACTCTTAACGATTTGAGAGTAATAAGTAATACAGTGAGTCAATGTTGTTTTCTGAACTCAAAGATAATGTATCTAGGATAACTAATGTCTTAAAACTCGCAAACACTTTAGGATCCAATTTGTCATGTATTCCATCGTCCTCTAATTCTCTTGCAGATTGTACAACTCATCCTATTCATTGTTGACTCGGGATGCACAAAGCACATGACGAGACAATCTATCACTGCTAATGCAATTTGTTGAAAAAAATATTTGGTATCGTTCGTGTTTGGCAATGATCAATTTGGCTCTAATTTCTTGGATATGAGATTTGGTTTAGGGAAATAACATCACGATCAACAGGTAACTACGTCAAGGTCTCAATTCACAATCTTTTTCATTTTCCTAGGTTGGTCAATTCTGTATGCGGATTTTGGAGGTGCATTTCAGAATATACGTGTTTTTGTTTAGAGAATCTTCAGGGAAACGACTTATCTAACCCGTAAACATGGAACTGATCTCAATAACAATTTCTCTTACAAGAAAACAACTCATCACTCCAATCTGTCTCATGGCTAAAGCCTCACCAACACAGCATGGTATGGGCCATCGAAGACTTCCTCATCTCAACTTCGACTACATCAACAGCTTTCAAAGAAAGATGTTGTTGATTGGTTTACCAAAACTAAAGTATGGTGCAAAGGATCAACTTGTTCCTCTTATGAAGTGAGTAAAGCAAAACGTAGTTCATTCAATTCAATAGACTGTTCCAAGTTCAAAGGAGGTTAAATTTGCTTCACAGGACTTAATGTGGTCCAATGGCGGGTGTTCTAGCATAAAAGGGAAGAATAATTCTGGTAATTTTGATGACTACTCCAATATACTTGGACACTCTTCCTACGTTCCAAGGAGGAAACACTAGAAATTTTAAAAGACTTTTTCTCACGATGAACCAAAGAAATTTCACGCCTTAGTAATTTTTGTTCGCACGTGACATGAGGCACTAAGTTCTTAAACAATGACACTTAATGCATTCTTAAAGAAAAGGAATTGACATCAAACATCTCACTCGATAACCTGAACAAACGGCGCTGTCGAAAGACAAAACCGCACTCCTCGTGAGGCTGTTTCAAAATACGATGCTTTCAGACTTCTAAACTCCTTTATTCTTTTGGGCTGAAGCAATTGGCAACCGCATGCTATACCTCAAAACATATCAATCATCATCCAACTCTTGAGAACAATGGACATATCCCATCATTAATGACAGAAAACCTCTCAATTAAACCCCTTCACATCTTTTGGTTTCACTTGTTACCATACCAGAGATGGTAAAAACCTTGGATAAGAATGAAAGAAAAAGGGGATCCTGCATTTTTTTGGTGGGATACTCCACTCCAGTCAAAGGGATATCGTGTCCTACAACAAGAGAACAAGGGTTATAGTTTGAATCCATCCAATCTCATATTTGATGAGGATCAAAGAGATGTCTGAAACCTCTGTTGCTAATGACACTTCAGGCCTCGTTCCCCAACGACAAAAGGTGTCAATTATGAACGAACCCGAAACGGCGCCGAACCAGAACAATAAATGTTCTCTGTCATCAGATACAACCTTCTCACAACAGGAGTAGGATCTTCATTTCGGTCCTTTGTACCATGAAGTTTTCAAGTGATGGGACTTCCTCCGTGTCCAACAAGTCTTCTTCTCCCACCGAAATATATCTAACTCCACCAACACACTAACCTCAAACGAATACTCACCATACATCAGAACCGACAACTCCAACAAATGTTCATGCTGAGGAAAACAACGATAATCAAGTAGAATTTACCAATCCTTTTTGTACACCGGTACAAGAAATTGCTGAGTCTTCCTCACGCAATATTGGTTCTTCAAATATGCATACCTTCAATCAACCTCAAATTCCCGAATACTAATGGAAAAAAAGATCAACACCGTTAACTCAAGTTCATGGAAATCCATCAAAGCCAGTGCAAACAAGACGACAACTTGCAACCGATCCTGAAATGTGTATGTTCGCACTCACCGTGAGCACTGCTGAACCAAAAAACATTAAGGAGCAATGCAGAATTCTGCATGGATAGAAGCAATGCAGGAAGAACTTCATCAGTTTGACAGACTACAAGTCTGGGAACTCATTGACAAACCTTTTGGCAAGAACGTAATCAAGCTAAAGTTGTGGAAATCCATCGAAGCCAGTGCAAACAAGACGAAAACTTGCAACCGATCCTGAAATGTGTATGTTCGCACTCACCGTGAGCACTGCTGAACCGAAAAACATTAAGGAGCAATGCTGATTCGCATGGATAGAAGCAATGTAAAGTAAGAACTTCATCAGTTTGACAGACTACAATCCTCGGGAACATCATTGACAAACCTTTTGGCAGAGAACGTAATCAAGCTAAAAGTGGTTACGGAAAAACAAAAGGATGAAGCCCCAAACTGTAATTCGCAACAAAGCACGACTTGTAGCGAAGGGTTATGCTCAGGAAGAGGGTATTGATTTCGAAGAATCATTTGATCCAGTTGCTCGCTTAGAGGCTGTCAGGATTTTTGTCGCCTATTTGCTACACAGAAGTCTTTTCAATTTATCAGAAATGGACGTAAAACGGCATTTCTTAATGACACTTGCAGAGGAGGTTATGTGTTGCACAACCAGACGGATTCATTGATCCTGAACATGCAGACAAAGTTAACCGTCTAATGATAGCTCTATATGGATTTAAAACAAGCTCCGAGAGCCTGTATGATAACTCTCAAAATTTCTTTGATTTCCAAAAGGTTTTTTACTAAATGTATAAATGACCCGACCCTAATTTATGGATACAATACGGGATGGACATTCTACTGGTCAAATTTACGTTGATGACATTATTATTTGGTTCACAAACCCTAAATTTTCAAAACGTATTTGAAAAATTAAATGCACGGTAGATTTGAGGATGTCCTTAAATGGGGGAAATGAAATCTTATTAGACATTAGATTCCACTAAAACCAGCCCCACACGTTAATTTTATCAATCAGAGCCAAATATACATTAGCAGATTCAGAAAAAAAAACACGTATGGCAAAAGGGAAAGAAAAGAATGGTACACCAATGGCTACGAAACCTAAATTAGATGCAGACTTGAGTGATGAACCCGAGCCAAACTGACTACCGTAGTAAACGGTCACATCATGTAACTAACAATCGAGTAGACCAAACATAGTGCAAGCTGTATGTTATTATGCAAGATATTAAGCAAGACCGACTGAAAAACACCTCAAAGAGGTTAAAAGGATCTTTCGATACTTAAGAGGTACCATTAACATGTGACTCTGGTATCCGAAGGGTTCGGATTTGAACTAACAGCTTTTCATATTGCCGATCATCGCCGGTTTGGTTGATACCTCGCGAATAGCAACTTCTGGAGGAATACAGTCTCCTAGGTGATAAAGTTAGTAGCTGATTGTCAAGAGAAGCAAGACTGTACTGCAATGTCAACCGCAGAGGCTGAATACGTGGCGTTATCTACAATTAGCACAAGGGTCAAGTGTGGATGAGACACAGCTTCAAGATGACTTGCTTCAACTACAACAAAATACAGTTGATTGCGACTCCAGTCAGCCCATAGCATTCACATGCAACCCCGTGAAGCACTCCGTACCAAGCACATCCATTCTCGGTATCATTTCAATCAATGGAATAACAAGGGGGGTTTTGTATTTGAAAATGGTATAATTGAATTGTACTTTGTCAGGAACTAAATACCAATTGAACTATATATGTTTACTAAAGCCCTATCGACGATAGATTTCAGTATCTTGTCAGCGCGAATTGTGTAGAGATGTTAGACTCCAGCTGAACTGGAGGTTCTGATACAAGAATCGCTTCGCTCACTCGACAGGTCTCAAAACATCAACATGTATCAGAGCGACATGAGTGAGATACCAAAAACACGAGTACAAAGATCTCGACCAAACACTACATCTCACTACAAATCTTCATAGATACGAACAATACAACACAACTGTCAGAGAAAAAGCCACCACAAAAATGGTATTACAAAAAAAAAAAATTCTTCTCGCATGTCTCTTGGAATCGATTAACATTTTACGTACCTAGAAATGTTGATTATATCGACACGAAACGGGCGGCAAATGAGTTTTGAACAAGAGTTTTCAAATGTTTTCAAAAACATGTCATTTCTAATTTTTCTTTAAATGACTTGAATATCACTCTCAGATTGCAACTCTCCCAAACGACAAAGGAAAGTGTACCATAAGTGTGCTTTTATCCTTAGCATATAACATGAGAAGTCTTTCTAACATTTGGGTTTTTTAAAAAAGTTTGAACACAATTTTTCAAGAATTCTCAATGACGATTCAAAATCTTCAAAATGTGTGTTCAACACTCCTGTCCCTCATATTGTTTTCAAGACAAGTATTCAACATTTGAGTGTCATTTTTTAAAATGAGTCAATTGTTTGAAGGGGGAGCTTTTCTGAAAATCACTGTTTTATGATTGTTGATACATCACATAACATGACAATTTCTTATTTTTATTCAACATATTAAAAAGGTCTTAATAACTTCTAACTACTACGGAATAATAATGACTATTAAAATAGATTGATTGTTATATAGAAATTAGGTGGTTGAGCAACAATTTTATCGAAAGAATTCTAGATGACCATTAAATAATCTTTCAAAATTTAATGTGCTCAACAATGCTAAACCTCAATTATATTAATTCCATTTTACAAAACCATGATATCTTGTTTTTGGTGTCAAACATACGTAAAATCGAGGGGGAGCAAGTTAATGTTCCATGTAATTCATGCTAAAGAAAAAAGTTTTCCCCATGGTATTTCAAGACAAATTTTAATCACAAAGTATTCAAAACTAAGCATGGAGAATAGTATTTAAAATAAGGGGAGAAATGTATTTTAAAATGTTATCTTGAAAATAATAAGTTCGAATTAATCGACTCAAAGTGCGTGATAATCCCTTCCTAAAAAGGTTTATGATACATCCTCATACCCTACAACATCTTAATTGTCACGACGATTTCTATAGTCATAAGGTGGTAGAGGTTAGGTTATTTGTCCTATATCCCAACCAGAACCGAAGGGATCTACCAAGGACACTCCCAATATTACAAATAACAGTCCTTAGGTATGATTAGAGAGATAAATGTAGTATAAGGGGAAGGAATGCTGACTAAGATTGAGCTAACACTTTATCAGAAAAAACACTGGAACAACGCAACAAGGTGGTTAGTAATGAACGACTGGTAAGCATTGAAGGGGTTGAAGAATTAAAAAGAAATGTATGGATAAAGGGTCTAAAGAAAGTAGCCCTCCACACAACTTAGGCAGAAACCGGGTCAATACATATGCTGTCAGAATCACAATGTTGATTGCTGACATTGAAGACGACATCATGGACCCAGTGATGCAATGCACAACCCTTTCCCAGCCATTCGGGTTTCTCTCAAAAGAAACTTGTCTCATTTGTCACGGAGATACACACGACTTCTATTGACTTTCTCACTCCGAGTTAGTTAATATTGAATAGGTGGCAGTCTGCTCCAGCCTCCGATTACTAAAAACCAAAACGCACTAATCGAGTCTAGAGCCAAGAGATCATCAAATAAATCTCATTAGGACACATTCCATGACAAACACTTGTTGAACATCATTAAGTTCACAAGCTGTTGACAAGAGTCCTACGCATTATCCTTGTGATTGTGCCAGAACATCCGAGTGATACTTATGTACTCACAATGAAGATGGAAATCCTGCTTGAGCCAGCATCAAACAAGCTCTTGGTAGGTGACTTGCGAGATTCTATATGAATCAAACTTGTGTCAACTGGAAAGAAACGATGGTGCGATTCAATGTGAATCAAACTTGTTCCAGGAAATGAATTGACGGCTTAATCAGAAAGATAGTAACTATCTGATTCACTCTTACCGTGTTGTCTGCTTTGAGACGTTCCGGTAATGAGAACAAGCAAGCATGGTAAATCTAATACATCTGTGTTAGAAGATCCTACGCTTTGAGCTGGAAACCCTGTCAAGGAGATTCTTTGAATCTACCTGATCACAGGTACAGTAATTATACTGTAAAACGATCCTACAGAACCGAAGGTTAATCTAACCAAATCCGGACGAATGACAAAGCCATATTCGTCCACCCGCTTTATTGCTAACTGTTTTATTTCAGGATACATAAAGATGGAGATGGTGATGCCTCATTCCAGCTGAAGTCGAATTCATTACCACATGCGCATGCTCACTCTACAAAGACATTCTATAAGCATCAAGATTCAAGAATCATGAAAGCTCAAGAATTAAAGACAAAGACTTCCGCACAAACTCTGATATACAAGATCTTCCTTCAAAGATATCAAGTCTATCAAAGGAGATTGTTAGCAAGCTTTCAAGATGATGCAAAGTATGAGCATGTTGGTCAAGATACAAGATCGCAAGGTGGCAAAGACGATCAAGAAGGAAGGATAAAGATTTAAAGATCTCGAACGGAAAAGACGAAGTCTAAAGACAATGACAAAGTCTCAAGATCAAAGACCACAAAGCATGAAGGAACAAGCCTACAACGTAGACAGAGACAAAGATCACAAGAGCTTAATGACAAAAGCAATCTCATTGATCTCATGAAGGAGTGTCACAATGAACTCACTTCGGGGGAGATTGTTAGCCTCAAAATATTGAGTCGAACAATGGAAGTTCGTTCATAACTATATTAGGTCTCGGTCATTAAATTAATATACGTTGTAATAGGCTAGACGGGTAAACGGGCTCTTATTTGTAATCTAATCGGTCACGTGTATCGGGCGAAAGCCCAAGTAAACCCGAGCCTGGCCCGTAGAATTACTAAAGGCATGCAAGCCTTTTAGTCTTAACTATAAATACCCCTCTCCAAGGATGGAGAGGGTGTTGGTCTCATTTGTATTTTTGTGTGCAAGGTAATCAACCATCTCATTTTCTCTCTACTTTCTCTCTCTAGTTTCTCTCTCTAAAATTCTTTCTTTATCTTCTCATCTTATTTTTCTTATTCAAGTATGAAGTGAAACCAGGAAGATGGTATTTAAGTTTCTTCAAACTCGTATTAACCATGCTGACTTTAGGAAGTTCTTTTAGAACCTCAACTTTGGT
>BQNB010001352.1:36429-92413 GCA_026074375.1 Tanacetum coccineum | reverse complement strand
CTTATCATTTAATCTATAACGTATCACGTTACTAGGGAGTTTCATGTGAGGGGATTTCATTTGGGTAGACGTTTTGACGAGTTGCTGGATTTACGATTTAAAGTGTCCTAGCTCCTCAAACGTTTACTACATGACCTCTGGATTATGATAGCCCGAACAGTGATACAATATTTTCACAAGTTATCAAACCAAAAACCGTTAAACTTTATGAAATAAAGTTTGTAATATCAACAATCAAACTAAGACTTGACATATTACCCCAGGTTGCGTGACGAGGCTGTTTACTCTCATTTGAATTAAATTTCAAATCAATCAACTACCTTGATAAGGTGAGTTCATAGTCCCACCTTTACATGTTTTCTAAATCCCGTAGGGAGATACATGCTATAAACCATAAATACAAGTATTTTTCCAACTGTTGTTATCCTGATATATTATTGCCTAAGTTTGCCTTCACTGCCAATAATTCTTAATCATGAACCATTAGTCACTTGCGAGTGAACGTGAATATTGTGGATAGATCTATTGGGGGTGACGACTCCCATTGGTGTACCCGTACATGGGGTAACCAAACGCACTATATTTGAAAACAAAGGATAACTTTGGCAAGTGACCTTTCCTTAAGGACAGTTGTTCCTTCAAGTCGTTAAATTGACTTCGGATGTTAATGTTTGGTTGAATGAGCTTAGGGCAATAATACTATTTTTCCTGATAATTGTATATGTTGCAATTATTACCACTTATGATGACTTGTATTTGATTATTATATTTCAAACCTGTGAATTTCCCTCAACCGTTGTGTTAACCCTTTTAGCATGTTTATCTCAAGTAATTGAGCAAACTATGGCACGGAGTGGCATTAGACATGAGGACGTCCAAACCTGTTATCATTCAACTTTATGTTTTGAAATGTATTTTGAGACCTCTTTTGTAAAAACTCTGATGAATAATGAATGATAACTAAATTTTCCAAAACGTCTCTTTTGAGTCATTTTCTATTATTGTGACTATGATTCATGAAGTAATACCCCAGATTAGCTTCCACTAGTACAAAAAGTGGTATTGGTCACACAAAAAATGTGTGACTATATACATATAGTCACATACGCGAAAAGTTTCATGTGTGACAAAAGGTCGCGCGGCCGTAGGTCACCTTGAAGTACCCGCAGCAAAAGAAGTTTGTCTCCCCTGAATTGGTTGTAGTGTCACTCTTCCATTATTGATGGTAGCTTGTTGCCTAGGGTTAGACGAGTTTCTCAGCTGATTATTGGTAGTGGGATAACGGGAGGTGACAACTGCAGTCAAAAACGACATCATGTGATTGATGGCATCAATGGGATCATCACCTTTCTGGAACACTGGAACAATTAGACCGGAGTCTTGTTGGGAAAATTCAGATTGTTGGTTAATTTAGGGAGGATATTCCAATTGAGGGATGGATGATGATGGAGAATAAACGTTGTGGTGAATTAATTTTTGAAAATCATTGGATGAGTAAGTTACTGAAAGAGGTGTTGATGATTGATGAGTTGAGTATTGTTGAGACTGATAAGGTGAACCATACTGTGGAGATGGATATGTTGAAGCTGGTGGTTGAAGTTGAGTGTTTTGGTAAGTGTGTTGATGAGTTTGATAAGGTGACTGTGTTATTTGGTGAGATGCAACTAAAGCAAGAGGATCGGAGTTACGTTCATGCATCAAACGAACTTCATTTGCATGTCGTTCATGTTGTTCCAAGTAAGCATGAAGTTGATCAACATTGGTAGTATGCAAGTCTTTGACCAACTTAACATCAGTAACAAATTTGCTCCATTCATCAGGAAGTGTGTTCAGAAACTTGGTATTAACTTGAAATTGCTCCAGTGGCATCTTGTAGATGTTCATATCATTGAGTAGCAGTGTGAATCTCAAGTAGTACTCGTGTAACGACTCTCCTTTCTTGTAAGTGAACTTATCAAATTCATGGTACAACTTACACTCTCGTTCTTGCTTTGTTAACGACGTTCCTTACATGAGCAGTTTAATCTTCTCCCAAAGATCCTTGGCTACCCGGTGTTGACTCACAAGAGCATAGATTTCTGTTGGAAGGCCTTGGAGAATGATATTAATTGCTTTGATGCCACAATCAGCTTGAATGGCTTCTGCAGGGGTGAGCTCAGTATATTCCTTAAGTCTTGTTACACCATCCACTGTGATTGATGGCCAGACGAGTAGACCTTTCTTAACGGAAGCAAGGATCATTCTACCATGTGGTCTATTCATCATATAAAGATCCATTCTACTTTTCCTAGAATCATACAAATGTTTTTCAAGCATCGATGGTTTATTGTCACCGCCCGAGAGAAGTGATTTATCAGCAAGAGTCGTCATTGATAACGTGGTATCAAAAATATTACTAATTGATCGATCGGTGGAAGAAAGAAATTGTGTTTGAATGTGTGGTTGTTGAGTCTTGAAATAATTCTTGAAACTATACGGGATTTTACAATTCTCGACAAAACCGGGAAAACAAGTTAATGTTTCACGGG
Source organism: Tanacetum coccineum (assembly GCA_026074375.1). NCBI lineage: Eukaryota > Viridiplantae > Streptophyta > Magnoliopsida > Asterales > Asteraceae > Tanacetum > Tanacetum coccineum. The sequence goes on along the minus strand of BQNB010001352.1, from coordinate 89,885 downwards.
ATTTTACAAGTCAAAGAAATAACCATATAATTTAGAAATTTGAGTTGATAGGTTTTAATTGGAAAGTGACTAGTTCGGTTCTCAAACAACTTGATTGGTTCGGATGTCAAAGAAGTAAACTAGTTCGGTTCACTAGTTCGGTTGACAAAGGAGTAAACTAGTTTGGTTCCAACTGAAGAAAACTAGTTCGGTTTTAACTGAAGAAAAACTAGTTCGGTTCCAACAGAAGCAAATAGTTCGGTTCCAACTGAAGAGACTAGTTCGGTTCCAACTGAAGAAAACTAGTTCGGTTCCAACTGAAGAAAACTGGTTCGGTTCCAACAGAAGCAACTAGTTCGGTTCCAACTGAAGAGACTAGTTCGGTTCCAACTGAAGAAACTAGTTCGGTTCCAACTGAAGAGACTAGTTCGGTTCCAACTTAAGAAACTAGTTCGGTTCCAACTGAAGAAAACTAGTTCGGTTTCAACTGAAGAAACTAGTTCGGTTCCAACAGAAGCAACTAGTTCGGTTCCAACTAAAGAGACTAGTTCGGTTCCAACTGAAGAAACTAGTTCGCAAAAACTTTTGTACTAAAAGTGTTACTAAGCTTATAGGGACAAGAAAAATTACTCAGAAATACGAGACTTAGTAGGTCTCTTTTAAAAGCGTACACCACATATATAGAGATAGTACATGTTGTGTGCTACAGATCTACGTCCCAGAAGCAGTTGCCTGAAACCTAGCTCGTCTCTATTGAGCATCAGACCATAGAACCACAACCATACGCGCTATAAACACACAAATACCAGACTCACCCTACCTCACCACATATCATCGACGCTACCCCTTTCCGTGCTACATGCTTTGCGAAGCATACAACACACTACTATCCAACCTAGATTATATAGATCAAAGTCCACTATGTAGATGATCTTTTAGTGTGTAATTTAAGCTTAGAAAACAAGAAAAAAAAAGAAAAATATATGCGTTTTTTTTTTAAGATAAAACTCACGAACCAAAACCAAACACCATATCTAAACACACCACTCTATGGCTCTTGATACCAATTATAGAATAAAAGTAATCTTTACTATATGCAAAGTCCTGTGAGAGAGTGGGTTGGTATGGGCACTTAGAGAGAGAAAGAAAACTTGTAATATTATATGTGAAAAAATAAACAACCTACAACCTTCTATCAATGTATAGAGAAGGCTTTTATACAAAAGATAATCGGGCTTTCTATGGGCTTCCCACGGGCTTTCTATGCTTTGGCCTGGTTAGCTTACTAAATAATAGTTTGTGGACTACGAGCTAGAAACGTAAAATACGTGGAGTGACCGATCCTTTTTTGGATTCTTAACATTTTTTTATTAGCAATATGATTATAAACCCAATTATCCTTTGTATTTCTTCCTAAACATCATTCACCCTTCATTCTTCTTATCTTCAAACTACCTCCAAGCATAACCTCCTCTTCACATAAACCTTCCCCAAATAATACCTACATAGGACAACAAACATTCCCTTACATAATGTACTCTTCTTGTACTTGTTGTACCTTTTGTCCCCTTCATTCCTTACATAGGCTCCTCTATATCCCATCAAAACATTCTCCACCACATATCCACTATTTACCTTCTTCCTCACAACATTTGAATTTCACACTCTATCATCCTTACCCTTGATCAAGCCAATTCATCAATCTAAGATACCTCATTCTTTTCTCCACCCTTGGATTGATTTCAAACAAACACATTTTCTTTTCCACCCTTGATCAAGCCACCTCATCAATCCAAGTTAACTCATTCTCCTTTCCTCCCTTGGATTGATTTCAAATCTTAAACAAACACACTTTCCTCTCACAAACAAACATATCTTACTCACCAAACAAACACACCTCTCTTATCACCCTTGATCTTGTCACTTCACCAATCCAACTTACCTCTCTTCTTCACATCCTTGCCCTTAATTTTAAACTAAGATCAAGAGGCTTCTTTCCATTACATCATTCCAAATCATGACAACTCATTCACAACCCATTCTCTCTTATCCAACATGTGCCTAAATGAATTTGAAATTCAAATTTTAAATCTTTCCCCCCTTTCTCTCCAAGTTAAGAATATTTAAAGAATATTCTCTTATACTCTAACTAGCTCCTTCAAACCTTTTGTTGGATCTTAACTAAGCTAGTTACACTTAAAGGAATACCCAAAACACCATTTTCTGATAATTATTTTCTCTCTTCATAATATCGGATAAGCGAATGGCTTTTAAATACTTCACAAACTTTTGTATCAAATGGCTATTTGAGTTGGTTGACCTTGAGTGTAAGAATTATTGAAAGGTCATAGCGTGAAGTACAATTGGGGGTTTAACAAGTGCGGGTATTTAAAATGCCAAAATCTCGATGAAAATATTTCAGGAATCTAGCGCGCTGGCCACGCGCTCCCCGCCACTCACAAAATATTTTCGCAAAGTTTGGGATCTTTGGCCTATAAATACCCACCCTTGGCCTTTATATTCCTCACCTCTTGCAAACATTCTTTCCTCTCTTTTCTATTATGTTGATCCCACTTCAATATATCAAATTCCTTATCTTGTATAAGGTTTAGTTATATTAGATAAATCTAACACAACTATAGTAGAAACTGTGTTTGAGTGTATTAAAGATTATCCGGAATCTAATCTTTAATATTAAGAAGAATTTTTAATGAAACAGTAAACACAATGAACATATAATTTAACAAAACATAAAAGCTCCAATATTATTAAGCAAATAATACGAATACTCTCAAAGTATTAGGATTACAAAACCTTGAAGCTATGAATAACACTTATCAAATCGTAACAACATATTAAACTCTATATCTTAGGACCTCCTTTTATACACCAAGGAGTCCTAGTGAATGTCATATTATTCCTAAGACTTAGAATATTTCTCTATGATTTTTTTATAAATAACTATACTTATCACGTAAGTAATTTGATCTTCTAAAAATCTTTATATTTTACTTCTGTCTTTATCCTTTCTCTTGATAGTAGAAGAAAAAGAGTACTCTTTTAGGGTCTTAATCTTTTGAGCTGTAGTAACGTATACACCATCAACATTACCTGAGCACAAGCAGTTGCAACTACTTGTATATTTCATTCACGTCTTACTTGAGAATAGTCTTTACACTAGCAGCACTAACTTTATCTAGAAGTACTAATTTTATACTATCAGTAGTAACTGTGGAACTAGCTAGAATAGTACTTATCTTTATTCTAGCAGCACACTTACTGCTTAGCATATTTTTAATTTAAGTTATTGAACAGCACTAAACTTAGCATTTGCTAGCATTATACACAAACCTGGCAGCCGGGTAATCTAAGATAATCAAGAAGTCTTTTAATCCTAACATTCCTCCCCTAAACTTAATATTCTATCATTCAAAATTCTCCAGTTTTCTTCATTGAAAGCTTCATTAATCACCAGGAGGATGCTTCCAAACACTTCATTGATTCTTAAGCTATTTTATGAGAAGTCTAAGAAGCTGATATGCCATTTCACTAAAATGATCACGTTGAAGCTTCTTGTTTAACATATCAGTAATTGTAGCAGGTGTAAGGGGATATCTCTTTTCTACCAGCATGTGAATGTGCATATGTTGCATCTTTAAGGAATGAACTCCACAGGAGTCATATAGCTTCTAATCCAACACTATGTAATCTTGTTGATTCTTCCAGACTCTGTCTTCAACATGTGGTTCAAACATTGTCTTTAAATCTCCCCATAGAATCAAATTTAAGTCCTCCACTGGTCTTGTTGATCCATATTTAGCTTTTACCAACTTCCCTGTCAAAACTTTTGAGCATATGACTGAAGACTAAGTACATCTTTAAACTTCCATCAGCTCTGATTATTTGGTAATAGTTTTTCTTTCCTTCTTTATGAATCTTCCAGTCAACAATGCTTGGAGGCTTAGTAGCCAAAGAAATAACATCAATTGCTACTTCCTCTTCATAAGAAACAATTTTCATGAGCTCTTTAATCTTAGCTGTTTCTTGATCATCATCCACTTTAGTTGTTTCTTGATCATCATCCACCTTTTGCTTTTTAGTGACCTCTTGTTCCAGCTCATCTCCTACTCTCTTTAAACTACCCTCCACCCAGTCTGTTCTAAAGTCAACAAATGTATTCACCCTCTTGAAATCTCTATCAAACATCTTCTAAATAGAATCAAAAGATTTATTCTTCAAGTATTTGAGCTTCTTTCCTTCCATATTCTTCAGGTAAGTACACATAATTTTTCTTTGTTGACACATAATTTTTCTTTGTTGAGCTTGGGTTGGTGGTTTGTTTCTCTTCTATTCTGCTCTTTTAGCTGCAAAGTGTTTTCTTCTTTGCTCTAGGAGTTCTTTAAACAATGTGGCTTTCTGTTCAGTTATGAACTGCTCTTGTTCTTTAGCTTGCAGTCTTTGAGCCAACTGGTAATCAGCATCAACCTTAGCCTGAATATCATCCCATTCTTTAGTCAGTGCAACATTGGCTTCATCTTTCTCCCTTGCAAGTCTCTCCTCTTCATCAAACTCAGCTTGTAATTTTAAAGCAATTTCTTCATCAAACCTGATTAGATATTTCTTCTTTGACAATTTCTTCACAGGTTCTTCTACCATTATTCCTTTGCCTTTGTCCTAAACTTTTTCCTGTGATGGTTGTGAAGAAATTATTTTGTTGTTGTAGATGTACCCACCTCAGTAATGACAATTCCTTTCCTTGGAGTTGGAATTATAGCAGTTGTTGTAGTTGTAGCAGCACTAACCTTTGTACTGGCAGCACTAACTGGTACACTTGGCTCTTCTACAACATTGGCTTTTACCTTAGGTTTTACACTTTTCAAAGCAGCAAGTGCTTGAGCCAAAGTAACTTCATCAACAGTCAAATTCACATATTTAACAGCAACTTCTAGTTCTGCTAACACCTCATCACCAGTCAAAGTGTTCACATCAAATATATCAGCATCATCTTGATCATTAACCAGGGTAATGTCTTCATCAGCATCAATAGCATTTATCCTCCCATGTTTGGATGCATCCTCACCCAAACTTTCTTCATCTCCAGAGGATTCTACCCTAGCAATAGCACCAACCTTGTATAACCTTTTAAGCCTATGAGTTTTTGACCTCTTTTTCTGTTCAAGCTTCTTAACCCTCCTTTTTAAACTAACAATCTCTTCAGCTTGTGTGGTCTTTGTCTTTTACAAATCAAGAACTCTTTGTTGTAAATTGGAACATAATTTTATCAATTCATTAAGTTTCAGACTATCCTCACCACTTTGAAGTGTGTTACCTCTTGCGAGTAGTAGATCATTAGAAAGTTTAGATACATTCTCAAACCTAGTTTGAGCAATAGTATCCCCCATGGTTTCTTGGCACCTGAGACCACCACATGAAGTAGTTTCTAGGGAACCAGATTCATTAGGTGTTGCCTTGGATTAGGTCTTAGCTATGTTACCACTATCCTGATATGCTCTTAAGCTAGAAGCAGTAGTGGCAGCCCTCACCAAACTGTCATCCAACTCCTTATAGATGGCCTCATCTGCTACATGTTCAGTAGGACCACTAGACTGAGGTATCTAAGTGTCCTTTCTCTTTGGCTTCCTAGGTTTTTGTTTCTTTTGAGGTTGAGCCCGCCGCCTCCTAGGTTTTTGTTTCTTTTAAGGTTAAGATGTTGATGGTTGAATAAAAGTGGGTGTGTGATGGGGATCAGTAGGAATTGCCGAACCATCACCCATTTCTTCTTGATTGTGTACCACCATTGTTGGAAATAAGGGTGTTTCCCTTCCAGAAAAACCTTTCCCTACCCTTCTCATGTTTCCAAAAATCTTCTTAGTGTGAGAGGGTGTAACATAAATCCTATTATGATTTGGCATCCCTTCTAGTTTCTTATCCAAAAAGACTTGTATAAACCTTGGATACATAAAAAAATTTCCCACATTATCCAAGTTCTTCACCATACTTCGTTGAAAAGTTAAACTTCTAGTTTGTCGCTAAGCAGATAATTACAGAAGCCATAGTGGTACTAAATTCATTCCATGCAGTTTTTTTTGGACTTATGGCATTGCAAAATAGTATGAATAAGGAATTTCCATTGTGGGGAGAAGAATGCTTTATAGAAAGTGAGTTTTTGTGAAACCTGCTCATACCCCATTAATGCAAGTTGTTCAAAGATGGTAGCATTGGGTAGACAATCAACACCTTCAGCATCTTCTAGTTGAAGATCTCTTCTCACAGTTGATTCAGTTATGATTATCTTCTTCCCATCCACTAGGGCTTGTAACTGTACTTCCTCATTGACAGTTTTTGCCTTGACAGTAGCCTAGAATTGTTTAATACACGACGTATAGATTGTAGGATTAACCGTTAGTGCATACTTTATAAGGTTTGCATTCAGAAAATCCACAATTTGTTTAAACCCTTCACTTTCTGTGGGTTTAGACAAAAATGCGACCATGTTATGAGTATCAGCAAACTTTAGATTTACCATTTGTGCTGGGTTTTGATGATGGATAATAAAATTGAGTTAGGGTTTATGATTAGAGAGTATTTGAAAGAGTGAAATCGATTAAATGATTGATTGAAACCCTTAATCGAAGTATTTATGAAAATACCCTCAACGGCATTAACTTTCGCCCAGCAGTAGTAAGTTATGCCTAGTAGCATTAACTTTCACCAGCAGTAGTAAGTTATGCCTAGCAGAATTAACTTTTACCAGCAGTAGTAATCCAACAGTAGTAAGTTATGCCTAGCAGCATTAACTTTCACCAGCAGTAGTAAGTTATGCCTAGCAGCACTAACTTTTACCAGCAACATTAAGTTTATGACTAGCAGCATTAACTTTGAGTTAACAGCATTAACTCCAATTCTAATCCAAACACTCTGTCTGTTTTTAATATCTCTTTCTGTTTTTCAACTCACCACTTCTCTCAATTCTTTTACTCACCAAATCACTCTGTCTTTTTTATTCCACACAACTCTCTTTCTGTTTTTATTCTTACTAATTCTCTCAATTCTTTTTCTCACCAAAACTCTCTGTCTATTTTCTCTAATAACCAGCTTTTCCATCATCAATCTAACACTTTTCTTTGCTTTTTTGCAAAATGTTAGTCCAAAAACCAAGAATTTTTTTAAAATTTCATCAACATATTTATCTTGACTAATAAACATGTCATCCTTCTTCTGCTTCACTTGTAATCCCAAGAAGAATGTAAGTTATCCCATAGAACTCATCTAAAATTTCTCATGCATCAACTTCTGAAATGCAATGCATAACTCTTTCTTTGTTGAACCAAAGATGATATCATCCACATAAACTTAGACCAACAAAATATCACCTTTGTACCTTTTGATGAATAAGGTTTTGTCAATTTTCCCTCTTTGAAACTTATTGTCTAAGAGATATGTTGACAAGGTTTCATACCAAGCTCTAGGAGCTTGATGTAGTACATACAATGCTTTTTCAACCTTGTATACTTTATCAAGAAAGTCTGGATCTTCAAATCCTGATGGTTGACATACATACACCTCTTCTTCAATCTTCCCATAGAGAAAAGCACTTTTGACATCCATTTGATACACCACAAAATCTTTAAATAAAGCATAAGCTAAAAATAGCCTAATTGCTTTAATTCTTGCAACAGGGGCAAAGATTTCATCATAGTCAATCCCTTCTTCTTGTGTGTACCCTTGAGCAACCAATCTTGCTTTATTTCTTATCACAATTCCCCTTTCATCCTTTTTATTCCTGAAAACCCATTTAGTGCCTATAGCCCTTTTTCCATTTGGTAAATCCACTAATGTCCAAATATAACACCCTGTGTTTTCAAGTCATTGACGACGCCGATAAATCCACAATGTATCTTTTGTATTGTACGCGTTTGCTTTAAATCTTAAATGTTAAGCTAAATCGCGTAAGCTAAAAATTAGCGTTCAATGTAAACGGGCATCAAACAATTAAATGTTTACATCATTCAAGGGTTATATAATTATTTTGAGGATAATTATTAACTTTGTTCATTTTATTTTTATCGGATACGTAAAGTGTATACGTTTCGCGATAAAATGCGTTTAGGCACTCCCGGAACCACAAAAACTTTTCTACGCTTCAACAAATACCCACATTTATACCCAATACATAAAAAAATTATATCATACATATCATGTGTATGCCGAAATGTTTGCAAGTTATACAAGAAACTCTTCCACTTTGGTCAATGTTACATTCTTATCTCATTAAAGCTACACCATACTTTGTCTCTTTGACTCATAAACCCATCCCTAAGACCAATCACCCATCCCTAAGACCAAAGACCATCCCTAGGACCTTAGCATGTCCCCTTGACTTGTCCTACACCTTATATACTTGTATCCTCTAGTAAGAGAAGTCATACATGCTTAAACACTTACCAAAAATCACAAAACCTCCCCTTTTGGCTCCATATAGCTCACGGCACAAACTAAGGCCCAATAATTCCATAACAAAATTTTATTTCAACCTTATACACTTCTATACACATTATCCTAAGACATTATAAGGTGTTTCCATCCATGAATCACATTTGCAAGTATTAATCAAAGAAAAGGAAGCTAGGGTTTTTATTAAAGAAAATTAAGGGTTTTCTTAAGTGGCAAGCTTGGGTTTTGAGTCCTAAAACACGGGTTTAGATTCATTTTTAATCTCATACATTCTTCCCTAAGGTATTTCTAAATTCCTTTATACTTTTTATTATCATTATTTTATGGGAGTTAATATGTTTTATATGGCTAATCATCACTAAAGGACTTTTAAAATATGTAAAAAGAGTTAACACTATGTTTATGAATTTATACACTTTTTCTTATGTCATATGGCTATATATATCATGAAATAATGGATCTATAATTATGATAACATGTTGGTTAAGTATAAACATGTTTAGTTATAAATTAGGGTTTATAAAGTTAATAAAACCAAACTTTTTATAAATCAAATACACTTGGGTATACAAGAGTTTTTATTTCGTGTTTCATACAGTAGGTAGAGCTAATATAAAAAAATATGCGCTCATGACGATTCCAAATGATAAGAAACTTCGAAAAACCGTGTTAAACGAAAAAGATACGTTAATTACGAGGTTTACACAAGAAATACTTTTATTAAACTATTTTATATAAAAACGCTATTCATTACAGCAACTTCAGTTTTTAAAACATCAAAAATATGATATAACTTTTAATTACGAGATCGTACTCGAAGGAATCACTAAAATCGGGATTAAAACGAATAAGTTATTACGATTACGAGTTTACGCTAATTAAAACCTAAAACGACTAAACTAGCTGTCCGTGAACAGTAAAACACTGTTCATCGCAGAATATCAAAAATTGAAATGTTAATATTTTTGATCAATGTTTACTACGAAGACGTGTGCATAAGAACGTCAAAGATCGGGCGTAAAACGCAAAAGTTATGCTAGTTTTACTAATCGGTAATTATAACGTTTTAACTTATTAAACACATTTTTTACCAAACCATTAGTTGTGATTATAGCTTTTAGAATATTATGTGGTTTCAAAGTACTAATATTACTAGGGAGTTTCATAATGAGGGCTCTCTTCGGAAGGTGTATCGACGAGTTGTTGGATTTTCGATTTAAAGTGTCCTACTCTCGAACGTCATGTTCATGCCTCTTAAATTATGATAGCCCAAACGATAGTACGATGTAACAACTATAAGATTATATTTAAGTACTCGGTACTTATACGACCTATGATAATTTAGGTTGCATTCGATCTTTTACGTGACGCTTTATCTGCGATATTTGGATTATCAGAACTCAAGGTGAGTTCATAGCCCCACGTTTTACATTGATTTTGTTTTATTTATGTTAGTTTTGGAGGGGAGAACATGCTTGTTTACAAATGCATTTACATGGTTGATTACAAATTGAATTATGCACTTCTTTACTTGTCATGCGATGAGATACAATACTTGGTTTACTTTTTGGACATAAACACATACTTGACTTTTAAAGATAATTACGGATTAGCTTAGGTTTCATGAACTGTAAATCACTTGGAGGGTGAGCGTGAATGTTATAAAATAGATCTATTGTGGATTGACAACCCCTTTCGGGTGATTAGCTCTCACTAGTTCGAGATCAAACTAACGAACGTTATATCATGTCGGATTACGACTGGATTGGTGTCTACAGGGTCAACACTGGATACTAATGAATTTTTACCGTGCCTTGAATAAAGTGGCATACTTATAAGTCTACGTCGCAGTTCTATGAACTTAGAGTAATCGTAATCATTTCTCTTACATACTTGAAACTAATTGGGATATTGTGCTCATTATAATATCTACTTGAAACATTTTTGGATATTGTGTTCATTATAATATCTACTTGAAACATTTTGGGATATCGTGTTCATTACAATATATACTTGAAACATTTTAGGATTTCATATAAGGAAACCTATATATGTAGGTTTATGCATTGCAAGTCTTGTATGGGCGAAACTTGTAACACAGTAAACCTATATATATAGTTTTGGGATTTACATTCATACTTACAAAAACCTATGAACTCACCAACTTTAATGTTGACACTTTTAAGCATGTTTTTCTCAGGTGAAATAGATGCTTGGCCTATTTGAGGAAAATGGGAGTCCAAACTTTTCAAGAATACTTTTCAAACGACACTTAGAGGTCGTTCTCTCATGACTTGTGCAATGGTATTATGAAGTAACGCTCCCGGAAACACATTCCGCTGCGACCCAATTTTGGGGGTGTTACAGATTGGTAATCAGAGCCAAGGTTATAGAGAACTAGGTTGCGTATCTTACCTAGACTATGACCACTTTCAACGATCACATTTTCAAAAGTTTTTACGGGACATACATGATATACATGCAATATGATAACTATATGAAGTTAGATGAACGTAAAAGGTTCGAGTATTGTCCATCGTCGAGTAAATTTATTAACTAGGTCGAGACGTAGTCGAGACTATAACAATTCATTGATGAATCTGGAATCTCAAGACAGTTCTTGTTTGATGAGTTTACAAATTGAGCATTACAGGTTGTTACACAACTCAAGGGTGCTTTGAATAAATTCCCCGATGATGTTTTAGGACTCGTGAGCATTATATGTAGAAACAATTAACGCTAATTATAGTGTAAGACCACTATAGACTATTTTTCTGATATGTGCAGACACACTAACTTGATATTACTAGCGAACGTGACGTAAGTATATATAAATATTATATATGTATAAATATATATATACTTACCATACCTTGTGTATTCTACAATTATATAAATACTGGAACATTCCTTTAGGCAAGGTAGTACTATAAGCTCATAGGTTCTAAATGAAATCTAAACATTAAGCTATCAAATATGATATCTTACCATCATTCATTTATGCCATGAGCGCACATTCATATTGACCATACATCACTTCACAACACTCTATTTCGGAGCATGACATTTTTGAGAATTAAACTAATCTTACATTTTTGGGATTTTGAAGGAAATGGCACCAAAAAGAGCCACAAGGTCAACACCAGTTATAGAAAATCCTACCACTACCACTGTCACCAATGCCCAACTTTAGGCAATGATTGACCAAGGTGTTACTACTGCACTGACAGCACGTTATGCAAACAAGAATGGCGATGACAGCCATACTTCGGGAACAGGTGCCAGAAGGACTGAACGCGTTACTCGAGAATGCACTTACCAAGACTTCATGAAGTGCCAACCTCTGTATTTCAAAGGCACTAAGGGAGTTGTCGAACTAACCCAATGGTTTGAAAGGATGGGACCTGTAATTTCCATAAGCAACTGCTCTGTGGAAAATACAGATCACGTTCTCTCACTGACTCTTTTGGCAGGAGCTCTGACGTGGTGGAATTCCCACGTTAGAATTGTTGGTCATGATGTTGCGTATGCAATAACTTAGATAGATCTGAGAAAGAAAATGACTGACAAGTACTGTCCGAGGAACGAGATAAAGAAGCTTGAGACTGAGTTATGGAATTTGAAAGGTATAAGGTAACACGACGTGACAGGTACAACCAACGTTTCCAGAACTTCGCACTGTTGTGTGTTAGAATGTTCCTGTAGGAGTCGGACAAGGTTGAAAGTATGTCGGGGTTGCCGATATGATTCACAGAAGTGTTGTGCGTCAAAACCAAAAACCCATGCGGAAAGCTACTGAAAAATGGGCAACAGATGTTTGATGGATAAGAAAATTGCACTTTTGCTGAACGTCAGCTGAGAACAAGAGGAAACTTTGAACAACAACCACCAAGCTCAACAACAACTGTCCCAAGAGGCAGGAAATGTTGTCCAAGCTTACGCCGCTGAGACTGTGAAAGAAAAGAGTATGCAGGAACTCTACACCGCATTGCAACAAGTGCAAGTTACAAGCCACAAATGGCCCAAGCACTGTAAAATGCGCAAACTACAAGAGGGTCGGTCATTTGACCCGAGACTGTTGGAGTTCTGCTGCTACTAACAATCAAAGAACCCTCACTTGTTATGAATGTGGAAATCAAGGGCACTACAAGAGTGATTGCCCAAAATTAAAGAACCAAAACCATGGAAACCAAGCTGAAGGTACTGGAACACATGGAATGGTGCTTGCCTTAGGAGGAGGAGAAACCGATCAAGACCCTAACAACATTGAAGACGAGATCGAAGCTTAAAAGAGAAAGTTGTCTCGCTTTGCCTAATAAATCCTAAGTTGGAACTATCTTAGACTTTACCTCCTTAGGAGTCCTCGTTGTATTTCTCTTAAATTTCCGTTGTACGAACAATTTCAAATTTACCTATCAAATCAATATGTTGTGAAAATTTCGTCAACCTTACTTTAACTTAAACTTTGAAAGTCAAATTATTACACATTTTGACGAAAATGAGCATCGCATTGTAGCCCTCAATATACATAGCCTGATCAACTATGTAAAATTCAGAAGGACCATGCCATGCTGAGAGTAAGTAACCTAAACTGCTCGTTCGAGTAAAACAATTTTCTATTTATAGTCAAGTTTTGTGTACGTAATCGTTAAAACATATCTATCACAGGAACCAAACTAATAAATCCAAGATAAACTAAGTAAACTTTACACATCTTACACGAAGTCGACATCAAACTAAGCCAAGAAGCCGAGACACTCACTAGTCGCCGTAGGACAATCACTACTTAATCTTACTGCTAAAGGCTTACGCCGATGATGAACTAAGCCAGAAGAATTATTCAAGTTGTCCACCTGAGTAGCCTTAAGGTATCACCTTAGAAAAGGAGAAGTACGATTTGGCAAAACGGGGAACTAAACCCCAGGTTATGTTAGACCAACCAAGTGATGTGAAAAGGGTTGGATCCGTTGCTACAAAGCTTGATTTCCTCAAGCTGAGCAAGGTCACAATAACGTTTCACTTATCCAACTGAAGAAGATGCTATGCAACGAACCGCGTTAGCCTTTCCGTTAGATAGACTTCATTTTGATGGACAAGCTTCATTTTGTCACGGAACGATAGAAATCATATACCATTGGAAGTTAAACGGTTGAAGCGAGATCGGATCCCTTAGTCAAAGTTCGATGGAACTCCAAGAAGAGGTCTGAGTTCACAAGGGAACGTTGAAGACCCAATTCAAAGAGAAGGTAATCCACCTCTTCACCAAGACCACACCGTCGTCAAGTGCTTGATCATAAGCCTTGAGACAGGCTCGTTTTAACGGGGAAGTCTATAACACCCATGTATTTTCAAGTCATTGACACGCCGATAAATTCACAATTAATCTTTTGTATTGTACGCTTTTGCTTATTAAATCTAATGTTAAGCTTAAATCGCTAAGCTAAAAAATTAGCGTTCAATGTTAAACGGCATCAAATAATTAAATGGTTACATCATTCAATGGTATATCATTATTTTGAGGATAGATTAATTACATTGTCATTTTATTTTTATCGATACGTAAAGTGCATACGTTTCCGCATAAAAATGCGTTTAAGGCACTCCCAGAACCCACAACAAACTTTCTACGACTCAACTAATACCACATATTAACCCAATTACATAAAAACTACAAAATTATATCATACATATCATGTGTATGCCGAAATGTTTGCAAGTTATACAAGAAAATCTTCCATTTTGGTCAATGTGCACCATAACTCATTAAAGCTACACCATACTTTGTCTCTTTGACTCATAAACCCATCCCTAAGACCAATCACCCATCCCTAAGACCAAAGACCATCCCTAGGACCTTATCATGTCCCCTTGACTTGTCCTACACCTTATATACTTGTATCCTCTAGTAAGATCATACATGCATAAACCCTTTTACCAAAATCACCAAACCACCCTTTTTGGGCCCCATATTCTCACGCACAAACCAAGGCCCCAACCTAATCCATACAAACACACAACCTATACACTTCATACACAACTAACCCTAAGACATTCTAAGGTGATTCCATCCATTGAATCCCATTTGCAAGTATTATATCAAGAAAATGAAGCTTAGGGGTTTTTAATAAGAACATAATGGTTATTCTTAAGTGCAAGCTTGGTTTGAGTCTAACACGGGTTTAGCATTCATTTATCATCTCAACATCATCCAGGTCTTCTAAATTACTTTATACTTTTTTGAATAGCATTATTTTTATGGGTCAATAAGGTTAATATGGCTAAATCACCACTGAAGACTTTAAATAGGTAAAAAGAGTTTAACACTATGTTTTTGAATTATAACTTTTCTATATGTCTATGGTCTAAATATATCATAGAATAATGGATCTATAATTATGATAACAGAGTTGTTTAAGTATAAACATGTTTAGTTATAAATTAGGGTTTATAAAGTTAATAAAACAAACTTTTTATAAATCAATACACTTGGGTAATAAAAGAGTTTTTATTTCGTGTTTCATACAGTAGGTAGAGCCTAATATAAAAATAATGCGCCTCATGACGATTCCAAAATGATAAGAAACTCGAAAAACCGATTTACAACGAAAAAGATACGTTAATTACGAGTTTACAACAAGAAATACTTTTATAAAACTATTTTTATAAAAACACTATTCATTACAGCAACTTCAGTTTTTAAAACATCAAAAATATGATATAACTTTTAATTACGAGATCGTACTCGAAGGAATCACTAAAATCGGGATTAAAACGAATAAGTTATTACGATTACGAGTTTACGCTAATTAAAACCTAAAACGACTAAACTAGCTGTCGTGAACAGTAAAACACTATTCATCGCAGAATATCAAAAACTTGAAAATGTAATATTTTGATCACTCGTCTTACTACGAAGACGTGGGCATAAGAAACGTCAAAATCGGGCTTAAAACGCAAAAGTTAAGCAATTTTACTAAAACGTTAATTATAAATGTATTAAACTTATTAAACACCATTTTACCAAAACCATTTAGTTGGTTAGATTACGCTATATGAGAATATTATGGTGGTTAACAAAGTACTATATATAACTGAGGGAGTTTCATAATGAGGCCATCTTCGGATGTGCGAAATCGACGAGATGTTGGATTTAACGATTTAAAGTGTCCTACTCCACGAGACGTCATGTCATTGCTCTTAAATATGATAGCCCGAACGATAGTAACGATGTGACACTTATAAGAATATATTTAAGTACTCGGAACTTATACGACCTATGATAATTAAGGTTCATTCGATCTTTTACGTGACGCCTTTATCTCGATTATTTGGA
The DNA here is from genome assembly GCA_026074375.1 of Tanacetum coccineum. Lineage (NCBI taxonomy): Eukaryota > Viridiplantae > Streptophyta > Magnoliopsida > Asterales > Asteraceae > Tanacetum > Tanacetum coccineum. The sequence goes on along the minus strand of BQNB010001352.1, from coordinate 74,119 downwards.
TTATCATACTCAAGGATGATGTCAAAAGCCCCAAACGTTTTACATGATTTGTTTTATAAGTATGGGGGTGAGAACATAGATGTTTACAAATGCAATTTACATGGTTGATACAAATTGAATATGCACTTTCTATTGCATGTCGATAGCATGAGATACAATACTGGTTTACTTTTTGAGCACGAAAATACACATACTTTACTTTTAGATAATATACGGATAGCTATGTTTCATGAACTATAACTCACTTGGAGGGGTAGAGCGCGAAGTTATAAAAATGGATCTATACGGGAATTGACAACCCCCGTTTCGGGTGAATAGCTCTCACTAGTTTTTCGAGATCTGAACTAACGAACGTTATAATCATTCCGATTAACCGCTGGATTGGTGTCTACAGGGCCACACTGAATACTACATGAAATTTTTACCGTGCCTTAATAAAGTGGCATACTTATAAGTCTACGTCGCAGTTCACAAGAAATTTGCATAGCTCCTTCTTTGTTGAACCAAAGATGATATCATCCACATAAACTTAGACCAGCAAAATATCACATTTGTGCCTTTTAATGAATAAGGACTTGTCAATTTTCCCTCTTTAAAACCCATTGTCCAACAGATATGTTGATAAGGCTTCATATCAAGCTTTAGGAGCTTGATGTAGTCCGTACAATGCTTTTTCAACCTTGTATACTCTATCAGGAAAGTCTGGATCTTCAAATCCTGGTAGTTGACATACATACACCTCTTCTTCAATCTTCCCATAGAGAAAAGCACTTTTTACATCCATTTGATACACCACAAAATCTTTAAATGAAGCATAAGCTAAAAATAGCCTAATTGCTTCAATTCTTGTAACAATGGTAAAGACTTCCACATAGTCAATCCCTTCTTCTTGTGTGTACCCTTGAGCAAGTAATCTTGCTTTATTTCTTATCACAATTCCCCTTTCATCCTTTTTATTTCTAAAAACCCATTTAGAGCCTATAGCCCTTTTTCCATTTGGTAAATCCACTAAAGTCCAAACTTCTTGTAACTTGAATTATAAAAGCTCTTCCTATATAACCTCTATCCTGCTTGGATCCTTCAATGCATAAATTACCTTTTTGGGTTCTTCCTGTGATAAAAAGCAAGCAAACAAGCAGTTTTGAAGGTCTTTATAGTTTGTTCTTTGTTGAATAGTACTAACAAACCCATGTTCCTCCAAATTCTTTGACATCTTTCTTGTTTGTGTAGCTGATTGCAAATCTCCAATCACTTGATCAAGAGGATGATCTTTATGAATTCTTGTAGTTGGAATAGGACTGACTTGGATTGTTGTATCCAAATTGTTCATGTCAGCCACTGTAGCATCTTCTTCATCATCTCTTGAGAATTCAAATATGTTATCATCTTCCAAAGCAGGCATATTTAGATCAAATGGAAATTCAATGCTTGTCTTTCCACCAACAACATTAACTTTATTTGTGCCAACAGCATTAACAGTTGAACTAACAGTATTAACATTGTTAGTGATGTTAACATTATCTTCCTTCTCTTGATCTTTACATTCACTATCTTTTCTTGGATCTTCATCAACCTTCTTTCCATCATCACTTAAAGGTTTGGATCCATCATCATGAGAACTCTTTGGATCTTGAGAATATGGTGGATCAGCAGTCCATAATGGTAGCAAAATGTAATCCTTGATAGGTTCTGTCTCCTTTCTAGCTTGACCTGCATTATCACTTGCTTTTGTACCTGCAAAACCATTAGACTGTGTACCTGCAATAATTGGCTCATAATTTATTGTTCTTGTTAGTGCATCAATATTAAATAGCCAATCTGGTCCACTACTTGTAGCATTAGGTGTACTCTCACTAAACCTAATATGAAAGTTTTCTTCCACTATCCTTGTTCTACTATTGAATACTCTAAAGGCTTTACTATTCAAAGAGTATCCAATAAAGAAACCTTCATCAGCCTTACCATCAAATTTGTCTAAGTGATCTATGGTATTGAGAATGGTAACAGGACACCCAAATGGTCTCATAAAACTTAAAGTTGGTGTTCTACCATGAAAAAGTTCATATGGGGTCTTGTTATGAGGCTTAACTACTAACACTCTATTTTGCACATAGCAAGCAGTATTAACTGCTTCTGCCCAAAAAGTAGTTGGCAACTTAGAATCAGCTAGCATAGTCCTAGCAGCCTCAATTAGTGTCTTATTCCTCCTTTCAGCAACTCCATTTTGTTGAGGAGTTCTAGCTACACTAAATTGTCTCAGAATACCCTTCATTTTACAAAACTGATTCATTTCTCTGTTCTTGAACTCAGTTCCATTATCACATCTAATCACCTTAACCTTGTGATCTACTAGATTTTCTATCCCAGTTATAAAGGACTTAAGAATGCCACTAGTCTCATCCTTAGTAGCTAAAAAAAACCCATTAAACTTACTATAAATCATCTGTGACAGACTAGGCAAACATTTTCTTTTCATAGAGGCAAATTACAAATGTTAGACCAAACAAGTCCATATGCAACAAGTGTAAAGGAAGACTGATTGAGTTCTCTTTTGTCTTACAAGAGGTTCTGGCTGCTTCCTTTGAACAAGCAACACAGTTGATCCATTTTCAAAAAGTTTGGAAGGTAAACCTCTTACAAGATTTCCCTTAACCAATTTATTCATGGTTTTAAAATTTAAGTGACCTAGCCTTATATGCCAAAGTTTAGATTCATCGGATGTGGCTTTTGCAAAAAGGCAAGTTAAACCTCTTTTAGGAACTATGTTCTTTAAATCAACACTATACATATTGTTCTTTCTAGGAACTCTAAGTAAAACTTGACTTTCATTAATTAACTTAAAGTTTAGAGATAACACAATACATTAAGTGTCATTAAAAAAACACTATTCTTTTTATCACACATTTGTGAGACACTAAAGAGATTAAACTTTAACTCTCTCATAAAATACACATTTTCAAAATCTAGATTACCAGTTTTAATGGTACATTTTCTTGTGATTTTCCCTCCTTTGGGGTTCCCTCAAAAAACAACATATCCTCCATCTATCTCTTCATAGTCTGTAAGATAGGACATGTTCCTTGTCATGTGCCTTGAGCATCCACTATCAATTACTCCTTTATCCTGTAAATCCATTTGTGGATTGCCCTGCACATCAGATAAGAAAATCAGTTTCTTTTGGGGACCCAAGCCATCACTAACTTGGATCTGCCTTGTGCATCAATATAATCAAACCTTTTTAGGATGGTTGATGCACTGTTGTGTTTAGAAACATGGTCTAAAACTTTAGTCTTTGGTTTCCAAACCCAACAAGCTGAGGCCTTAACAGCATTAACATTATTTTCCTAAACAGCATTAACTACTGCTTTTGGCCTAGCAGTATTAACATTTTTACCCCTAACAGTATTAACCCTTTGATTAATATTACTGTTTTTAAATATTGTGTTATTATTAATGGGCATCTTAACAGTTGAATGTGCTGTTTTAGAAAGATATGACATTGGTCTAGCAGCATTCACTGTTGTTTTTGAGTGAGCAACATTAACTTGTCTAGCAGTATTAACCAATATTGCTGTTTTTAAAATATTTTGTCTAGCAGTATTAATAGATACTAAGCCAGACTTCATTAGTACTGCTCTTGGAACCATGTTCTTTTTAGCACAGGGGTGAGTCTTTTTAGAAAAAAATTGATGATTCACCCTTTGAGCATTGTTCCAAATAGGTTTTACCATCCTTTTATTTTGAAACTATTTTTGATGGTAAATGCAATCAACTTGGAAATGATCAAAGCTTCCACACACATAACATGCCTTATTAAACATCTCAAAATTGCTTTCTAGTCTTTGAGACATCATATTGTTCCAATTTCTTTGATTGCCTCTTGGACTGTGAGTGTTTTGCCTATGTTTCTCAGCTTGTTTAACAGTTTTCCTAGCAGTTTTCTCTTGTTGCTTAGGTTTGATAAACTCTATCTTAGCAATACTAGGATTAACTGTTTTCTTCCAGTTTAGGATAGACACATTTTCTTCCTCACTATCTGATTCCTATTCTTCAATAATTATGGCATCATCATTCGTCCTAACTATCTCAGACACTTCTTCATCAGACTTTCTATTTTCAACTACATGCTTATTAACAAACTCATCTAAACTAGTAAAAGACAAATCAGGTGTTAAAGGCATGAAATTTCCTGTGTAGGGAGGTGGAACTGCATTATATTTTTCATAGCCTAAACCTTTCTTGCAATTATCAACAATCTGACACTCTATGAGCTTGTTTAAACTTTCCAGATGCAATTTTTTAAATTTATCGTACATTAAATTGGAAATTCTATCTTTTCTTTTGAAGTTTTCAAGCTCTTCCTAAGCTCACTAAATAGTATTTCTCCTACCTGGAAAACCTCAATTTAAGCCATTAATGTTTTCTACATAAACAGACTCATTCTTTTTATAAAATTCAAGTTTTTCTTCCACTGATTCTAAACCTGTTTAATAACTTTAAAATATTAACCTAAAACCATTAAACTAGATTTCTCTAAATCTCTTAATAGTTGATCATTTTGAGATTTAAGTAATTTAACAGTTTCCATACAAGATTTTGAACAATTTGAATCATTGGATACCTCTGAGTCAGAACTTGAAGATGAGTAAGCCATGAGTGCATAATTAGGCCCTTCCTCTGCCTGATCACTCCAGTCATATCCACCAAGACCATCACATGACACCAAAGCTATGGAAGTAGATGTTTCCACAGGCACACTCCTTCTTGAGCTTTCCTTCTTGTTGTCTTGATTTCTTGGAGCTCTGCACTCCCTAGCAAAATGTCCCCTCTTGTGGCAGTTGTAGCACTCCACTTTAGACTTATCAAAACCAATAGTCTCATTGCCATTAACAGTAAGCTTCCTTCTTGTATTCTTCAAAAACCTTCTAGCCCTCATAGTCAACATGGCCATTTGCCATCTCAAATCCATCTCTTCTATGTCATCAGGATGGATTTGTTGCAAGTCCTCATGTGCAAGTTGAGGACTATTTGGTTGACTAGCAAAGAATGAACAAATAACAGCATCACTCAAGTTATCAATATTTATAGAGTAAGCAGTATTAACTTAAGTGCTAGCAGTAGTAACTCCATGAGAAGCATTAAGTGCTTTATTAGAGCTGCTAGTGTTGTTATTAGAAGAGTACACATAAGCCATGTTTTGTGTGGTTGAACTTGAGCTAGAGATCCCTTTAACTTCTAGTTTATACACCTTGAGGTTGTTGTAGAGATCATCCATGCTCATTGTATCCAAATCAGCTTTATTCCTCCACACAACAGCATGTGTGTTCCACTCAGGTGACAAACTTCTTAATAACTTTTGATTAAAATATTCTTGTGAAAGCTTTTCACCCAAAAGCTCCAACTGACTCATAAAATTTTGAAGCCTATCAAAAGTTTGATCAAGCATCTCTAAGCTTGGAGCAGTGAAGTTTTCATATTGCTGCTTTAAGAGATTCCTTTGAGTCTTTTTAGTAGCTTTATTCCCACCAAATCTCTTTTTAATAGCTTCCAACAATAGCTTAGCATCCTTTATAGAGTTAAACTTTAACTGATATTCATTGGGAATGCCCATCATTAAAGTACTTCTAGCCTTCACTTCTAATCTTCATCTGTAGCTTTTCATCCACAGTTGTAATAGGCATCACTTTCATGACACCTTCTACCATTTGTGTTTTTGGCAAGGTTGCACCATTCTCTATGACTTCCAGAGTGCATAATCTATCATCTGGATGTATTGTTCAATCCTCATCCTCCATAACTCAAACTCACCCGGTTTGAGCATGGGAACTTTAGATGCAGCCACCATGTGTGCAGAGTCTTGATCCATATCTTCTAGTAAAGTTTCTCAAAGCACCAAGCTCTGATACCACTTGTTGGTCCCACTTTAACACTTCTATAGATCGAATTCCTTAAGCTTATTTAAGGTTTAGCTATATTAGATAAATCTAACACAACTATAGTAGAAACTTTGTGTGAATGTATTAAAGATTATGCGGAATCTAATCTTTAATAAGAAGAATTTTCAATGGAACAGTAAAACACAATGAACATATAATTTAACAAAACATAAAAGATCTAATATTATTAAGCAAATAATATGAATACTATCAAAGTATTAGGGTTACAAATACCTTGAAGCTATGATAATTCTATGAATGACTCGTTTGGTTTTGATACATTCATCTCTATGCCCTAAGACCTCCTTTTATACACCAAGGAGTCCTAAACGGCTTACAATACATTCCTAAGTAATCACAATCTTCTAAATAAATAACTTATACAAATCTTTTACCAAAATATCTCATACAAATCACATAAGCAGTACTAACTAACTCAGCAGTACTAACTTCTTCACTGGCAGCATTAACTTTGTACTAACAGTAGTAACTTTTGTACTAGCAGTAGTAACTACTTAGCATATTTTCTAGTCTTTTTCTCTGAGCAGACTTAACTTCCACTAGAAGTAGTAACTTCCTTTAGCAGTAGTAACTTCCTCTAGCAGTAGTAACTTTGTACTGGCAGTTGTAACTTCACCAGCAGTCTTAAACACTTAGAATAATTTTCATTAAAATTCTCTAGCAGCACTTACTTTGACTGAGCATCATTAACATCAATAAGATCAGCAGTAATACTAGCAGCATTTAGAAGGCTTTTAATCCCACCAATATGCCAACTTATGGCATGGGACTATAAATAGAACCCTTTCCATACATGGAGAGGGTGTTGGTTCTCATTTTTAAAGTGTGTAACCCTCTACCCCTTTTTCTTAATCTAATATTCTCTCTTTACTTCTCTCTTTTCTTCTTACATAGTTTCGGCTTATCATCGCTTATTTGGTATGGCTTATTGTTGTGTAATAGATTAGCTTATTGGAATAACAGGTGGTATCAATCACCAAGGGGTTTTAGGTGATTGGTTTTGTGGTTTATTTGAAAATCATGGCTTATTTTTAAGCTAATTAGCCCACGGCTTATTTGGTCTTGCTTATTTAGCTTCTAAGTTATACTTTCTTGATTTTGTAACACTTATGGCTAATTAGGTGAATGAATTCTTGGTTTAAATAAGCTTATAGTTAGGCTTTTAGCTTATTTGGTTTATTTTTGTTTAAGCTTAAACTCATGATTTAGTTTGTTTTTGGCTTTAAACTAGTCAAAGATTGTACTTTACTTGACATCATAGTTTGTAGCTTATTTGATTTGAGTTTCATAGCTTCTTCATAGCTTATGTGGATTCCTATTAAGCTTATTTGAAATTTTTGTGGCTTATTTTTCAAGCCCAGGTGTTCTTATTAGTGGTTTGGTGTTGTAAGTACCTTGTTTTTTATTGTTTGTCAAAATGTTTGCAAGAAAACAAAAACATAGTACTAGCAGCGATTTGATAGTGGTCCCCAAAATTCGTACAGCGGTTTGCTTAAACCTCTGCCATAGAGGTTTGATACAGTGGTTTGTCTAAACCTCTACCATAGCGGTTTGATACAGGTTGAACAACGGTTTATTCTTTTTTATGATTTATCTAAATGAAACTCTGCCCATTTAAAAAGTCAACAGCGGTTTGGTCAATTTTGTATCGCATCGGTTGGATCAAAATACTTGACAGTGGTTTGCTTAAAAAACTTGCAGTGGTTTCACTATAAGAAAAAGGGGTGTTTGGGAAGGGGGAAAACCATGCCAAATACTCAAAAAGTCATGCCAAATGCTATTTGGCATGGCTTTGGCACACTTTTTGCTCTGTCCTAAATATGAGGGTGCCAAATACATTTGTGTCAGCTTGAAACCGTGCTAAATAGTATTTGGTACAGCTCATGGGACGGTTTAACTTTAGGGTGCCATGAGTGAGGTATTTGACACGGCTGATGAATTTCTGTTCCAAAATGGGCATTCCTCATACTTTTATATCCCATGCCGAATGGTATTTGGTACAGTTTTTATTTACCGTGACAAACGTATTTGACACGGTTTTGTTTTTTGTGCCAAACTTATTTGGCACATTTTTATCCGCCTTGCCAAAAAAACACATTTTTGTGTTTGTCATAAAAATCATTTGGTACGGTTTTGCATCTGTCAATTCTTTATTTGGCATGGTTTACGTAATCATTGCTAACGTGTATTTACACCATTTTTTGTTACGAATATGTTAAAAACACCAATGAATAAATTGAACTCGATTTTTATTAAAGATCCATAAAATCAAGTCAACGGTCACTTGAATACCATAAAGTAAAATACAATCCATCCAACATCCTTGTAACACGTAATCTTTAAAATGACAAGGTCATAATTAAAACTCAACATAAATCACTAAGATAATTTATTACTAACGGAAAGATAATAAAGCTCATCGGATCACGTCTTTATCATAACCCTGCATAAAAACAACTACAAATGATTAGGACCTGGTGGTATCTCCTAATTAGGAACACATTTTATAAGAAGGGATCCAAGTAAACCAAGATAGAAAGAAAAAAACTACAAAACTCGGTGGTAGCTATCCTACAAATGATTAAGAGCTTTTAACCTTTTCACCAATTGACCAATTAGAAAGAAAAATAAAATCATAACCTGCGTTAACTTATAATACTCGTAAATGAGTCAAACTATCACATTTTACACGGTTTATCTTTGTCACTGCTTACTTTCTATACTTGATTATTGATTGGAAAGTGGTTAGATATACTTTCAAAGGGAATGGGAAATAATCTTAGACCTTTGAGGTAGATCTGATGTATATGAGATACATGTACCACCTGAATATGAAGCTTGCTCCTTTTCTTAATCAAGCCTACTACATTTCTTTTTACCTTACTGCACTTATGTACATCAAAGTTGATCTAAAGAAAATATCAAGTTGGCAAAAGTGTACATCAAATATGTCGCTATAAGCATGACATAATGCTTAGTTTGAGTCTTTGATAATGTTGAAATGGCATGTAAGTAACCAAAAGTATGTGTCGTTGGCATTCATATATCAAAAGACAATAGTAATTTCTACTTGTATAAAACATTTATACAACTCCAAGCACTCACTATAGTAATGGGTGACTATAAAAATAAAATCTGATACTTACAATCAAGTCTAACAAAAGTTAAAAGAATACATTAGAAAGAATATACATAAACTTAATCACATGAAAAAAACCACCTGCAAAATGGCAAGGCATAAGATTAGATGCAACAAAAGTAAGTACATGATAATTATCATTAGACACAAGGTAACGATATTACATATACATACATGAGAAGAACGCAAAACAAGAGTTTCACGGAAACCTACTTACATTCTGATTCAAACACCTGGTTTTCAAATTATGGCAACACACTAACACTAACAGAAACCAAATTTAAATAATCAGGCAAGGCACAAAAAAAATCACTTTCTTGAAATCCTTTTAGAAGCCTAATCTTCCCGAATATTGGAAGAAAAAAAAAAGGTTCTTGGGCTTGTAGTTTGTTAGCCTAAACTCGATTGTTAAGGCTTCTCCAAATGTTGTAACCTGCACCTTTAAAATGGGTCAAGATAAGCTACAATTAGTTGACTAAATCACTGGCAGAACGCTAAGATTTGACACACGATTACTAATAGCGTAAACTTAAAAATGAACTAATTTTATCAATGTTTGAACTAAATTATGTATTAGACGTGATTGAAAACAAAACTAAAACGACTAATAGTATATTATTTCAAATAACAAGATTTAGGAAGTTGTAAACATTAGAAGACTTTTGTACTGATTTAACATGTATTACTCAGACCTTAATTTATGTATTTAACCTATTGTGAAGAAAAATATAACCCAAATTAAATTGGTATAAAGAAAATGTCCCAAACTCCCAATTAGTTAAAACTACAACCTTTAAGGTAAATCCTATATATGTGAAAACTTGGAGAGCAATCTACCGCCTATTCCCACACAGCCCCCGATCAAAGAACAAATACCAGATTGTGGGTTGAGTTTTCTTGTTGACAACCATAAACCACCAACAATAATAACAACTAAATAAGAATAGCTAAATTCCGTTGTTATTACTGCTTTGACTAAGAAGATCCACCACATGAAAACACAATAATTAACCAACTAACATCAAAGCCCAACTATATGAACACCCGATTAAATAAACAAACACATTAATACAGTAGAACAACTTAAGTACTTAACATAGTTCATCTACTTACAAATCACTATTAATAATGTCATATACACATTATAGAGCTACAAATTACTACAATGAGAAAAACAAATAAATAATCATACAACTAAATTTCTACTTAAATAAGTAAATCTATAAGCAGATATTACTTTTACTAGATCAAATTTAATAACAGCTTACTTTAATCAAGCGTATAATGCTAGGAATTATTAAAACTATCTACATCTAAATTTATATCATACATATGAATATAATGGAGTATCTACAAAAACAAACTAACAACTTCTAGATCTAACTTTATGAAATCGATACATCTGCAAACAGAAATAATTGCTACGCATAAATTAATATACATAATAACAATAATAGTAGTAGTGGTAATAATAATAATAATAATAATAATAATAATAATAATGGAAGGTAGTTTTTAGCTTTTGAGGGAGACTTTGGCTGAGTCCTCCCCTACTTTTTTAGATGTTGATGACAATGATCTTGATTTAGGTGAGCGAAATATTAAGCAGTGTAAGAGAAAGATTTGTGATGGACATTTTACTGCTGCAATCAGAGTTCTTTCCTCCTCTGGTGTTACTTCTTATAGTGAGGCTACCCTTGAAGACTTAAAGATGAATCACCCCTTCCATCCTGTTCCCTCCTTACCACATGTACCCAATGATCATCATCACCTCATCGCATCTTCGACTGTTGTTTTGGATAGAATCAAGAGTTTCCCTCGTGGCACATCTTGTGGGCGAGATGGTTTGCGTGCCCAACACCTTATGGATTGTTTGAGTGGAGTTGTTGTTGTTGTTGCTGATGAGTTGGTCTCCTCTATCACCCAAGTGGTGAATCTCTTTCTTATTGGTAACTGTCCCCAGATGTTGGGCGAGTATATTGCCAGTGCTCCTCTCACACCGTTGGTTAAACCAGGTGGTGGTATTCGTCCTATAGCTGTGGGTACTATTTGGAGACGTCTGGTCTCTAAGGTTAGTGCTATTATGATTGGCCATTCTTTGGATGGTTATTTAGATGGTCTTTAGTTCGGTGTTAGGGTAGCTGGTGGAAGTGATGCTATCCTTCATTCTGTGAATCGTTTAATTGAGGCTTATGGGGATGATGTTAGTCTTTCGATGTTGTTGGTGGATTTCAAGAATGCCTTCAACTTGGTAGATCGAGAGGTTATGTTGCGTGAAGTTCATCTCCGTTGCCCTACTATCTCACGTTGGGTAGAATTCTGTTACTCTAACCCAGCTAGGTTGTATTACGGGGAGCACACCTTATGGTCATGCCAAGGGGTGCAACAGGGTGACCCTCTTGGCCCTTTGCTTTTTTCCCTAGTGTTACATCCCTTGATATGTAAGATTAGAGACTCATTTAGCCTTTCTTTGCATGCTTGGTATTTGGATGATGGTACTATTATCGGAGATATTATGGTTGTTGGGAAGGTTTTAGAGTTAATTATAGAGAATGGGCCAGGGTATGCTTGCATCTCAACATTGATAAAACTGAAGTTTTTTTGCCAAAGGAAGACCCTCAAAGCAGGCTTGCGGGTATTTTTCCACCTAATATTGCTCAGCCCTTGCATGGTGTTAAATTACTTGGTGGACCCGCTAGTGTGGATTTTGATTTTTGCAATGAGCTTGTGATGAAGAGAGTGGCCAAAACCATTGGGCTTATGGATGCTATTGCTAAGATTAATGATCCTCAATGCGAGTTGTTGCTTCTTTGTTCTTGTACAGGTATTTCCAGGCTATACTTTACTATGCGCACATGCCCTCCCTGTTTCTTCGAATCTGCTCAATGTTCTTTTGACATGGCTCTTCTTTCTTCTTTGGAGCATATTGTCACCGCTTCTGGACCAGGATTTGGTGACTGGCAATGGATACTTGCCACCTTACCTTTTACATTTGGGGGGATTGGTGTTTATTCTGCGGGTGATGTTTTGAATTATGCCTTTCTTGCTTCTCGGTTATAGTCTGCTGACTTGCAGACTAAGCTCCTGCGGCATACTGGTATTGTTTCTCCCGGGCCTATTTTTGATGATGCCTTATCTGTGTTTAATACATCTATAGAGACTGACCATTTGAGTAATCCAAGTGAGATCTTTGCCCCCAAACTCTTGCAGAAAATGGCAGATATATATTTCACACGGGTTACTAAAAATACAGAGTCTACATTTTCTTTATCTCCTAGACAGATGGCCTTGTGGACTTCCCAAAGGGAGGATCATACCTCTGACTGGCTTAGGACGGTCCCTATTTTTGGGTTGGGACAAACTATGAACGGTAATACTTATCATTGTGTTTTGTGTTATCGTTTAGGTATCCCCTTATTTTTTGGTTTGAAGCCTCGTTCAGCTTGTTCAAGGGTTTTTACTGGGGATATTTATGGAGACCATGTTGTATTGTGTGCTGGGATTATTGGTATTAAACATCATCATAACGTTGTGCGTAATACCCTTGTCGACATATGTTATCGTTATGGGATTTCAGCTGGTAAGGAAGTTGATATCGGGTTGGATGGGGGGCGTGACAAACCATTATGTCCAGCAGATATGTTACTTTATTCGTGGGATGGAGGACTTGATGTGTGTGTGGATTTGACTGGATCTTCACCTTTGATGCAAACCGGGATGGTTGATTTCGTACCCGGTCGGGCCGTAATTGATGCTACACAACGTAAATGTGATAAGTATATGGATAGGTGTGCGGCTATTGGATATGGGTTTCTCCCATTCTCTTTCTCGTCTTTAGGAGAATTAGAGGCAGACGCGGTTACCTTGCTAAAGCGCATCCGAAAGTTCTCTATAACTCAGGACATTGGGGCACGTACGGCTATTCATATTTTTAATAGGATTAGTTTCGCCATTGCTAAAGGAGTGGGGGCTCAGATAGTATCTCGGCTCCCCTTTAATTTTTTGTAAATCCTATGAATTTTTAATCAAAAAAATAATAAAAAATAATAATAAAAATAAATAATAATAATAATAATAATAATAAGGATTAATAGTTATTAATCTATACCATTTATGTAATCGAGAGTATGACAATACGGTAACAGCAATTGATCTGACGTTTAATTGAGTCAAGATCAATCCAGACACATGTTTTAGTTAGCAAATACATCTCCGGCTTTGGAGATGTATTCAGTAATCGAATAAGATGATATGTGCGGTGGTTATGGGGATGACAGCTATCGTCAGTTCAAGGTGACGGTGGTCACATTGTGAATGTAGCAGGTGTCATCTCGTTTAGGTGATGAGACGATAGATGCTCGTATCGCATTGTCATGGGTGTGAACACCAGTGGACGGTGGTTATAACGGTGGAGTAAAAATGATGGCGTTCCAGGTGGTGGCTGTGGTAATAGATCCGGTGGTTATAAAGACGGATCCTGGTGATGATATCAAGATTCTGGTGGTGACATTGATGGTGGTTCCTGGTTTTATCTTGGTGGTGGTGGGGTTAGAAGGAGAGAAATCAGAGAGTATGCGTGTGTCTTATGCGTAAAGTATCAAATGAAGAGGATTAGGCACAGTGAAAATGAAAGGTAGAAAACAAATGGAAGGAGTGTGTGGGGACTATGAAAATATGGATTTATTGTTAGCTTAGCTTATAAGTAATGTTTAAAATCTATTTTTTCAATTGATTCGCTCGAGTCATTGGTTCGCCAGGTCACCAAAAAAGGAACAAAAGTCATGACCCGGTCGGGTTTATTAAACCGAGTCGACCCGGGTCAATGAAAAACCGTCGGTTCAATTCGGTTTTCAAACAAGCAAAAACCCTACCACATTTGGCCCGATTCAATCGGTTAAACTAGTTGAGTAAACTCGGGTTTTTAAACATTGCTTATAAGTAGTGCACTAAACAAAAGTCGGTAATATGTCAACAGTTTATCGGTAATGCATCAGCAACTCTGTTTGTAGGTAATTGGGTTTTTTTGGTTTAGGGTTTTTTAGGTTTTGGATTGAGCGGTTGGGCTCGGTTCGTCGGTTTCTTGAATTTTTTTGAACACCCTTAGTTGTCACCGGTGGTGCCAACCGCTCTGGATACATTGGTATTAGGCACCAAGATTAGATAGCATTCCAAATACATATACAAATTTGGCATCGGTGGTACCAATTATCCCAAATACATATGTATTTGGCACCGTTAACTCAAACTGTCCCAAATACACATGTATTTGGCACCATTATTTGAAACTGTTCCAAACGCATACGTATTTGGAATAGTTTTTTAATAGTCGTCCTAAATACCTAGTTTTTTTGGCACGCTTAGGAAACAGGTTCCAAATACGTGTATTTGGCATGATTATTTGACCATTCCTAAAAGTTTTGTCCCAAAAACCCCCTTTTCTTATAGTGTTTGTTCAAAAGTTGGCAGCGGTTTACTTAAGAAATTCGCAGCGGTTTATTGAAAGTGACAACGGTTTGATCATATCGTAGTGGTTTGGTATTATCTTTAGACGGCGGTTTGCTCAAACTTAGTGGCAGCGGTTTGTCAAAAACTTGGCAGCGGTTTGCCCAAAATTGGCAGCAGTTTGTTTTACATAATAGACAGTGGTTTGCGTGAAAACTTGGCAGCGGTTTACCCAAAAGTGGCACCAGTTTGTCTGTTCTCATAGCGGTTTGTCACACAGATTTGTAAAATCCTGTGAACATTAATTGAATTAATTAAACCACAATCTCAATCACTTCATAAAACTTAAGATTCAATATCCATTCACAACTACATTAAAATGTCTAATACCAATACCAATTTGCAAACTCAAAAATCAAATGCTCTTCACAATGCCATCATAGAAGCAGGTGGTAAAGATTGTCCACGAATGTTAGCTCCTGGTAATTTTGTTCAGTGGATATCCATAATCAAGAGATACATCGACACCAAACCTAATAATGAACTCATCCACTATTGTCTCCAGAATCCACCTTATAAATTCAAATGGACTAAGAAGATTGTTCCAGTTGCAGAAGGTAGTTCATAAACCACTATAGAAGGGTATATAGAGAACTATAAGAATGTGTCACAAGACATAAGGAACCAATTGGATGCTGAAGCTGAAGCTGTTCAGATAATTCTCACAGGGATAGATAATGATATCTACTCTACAATCGATGCTTGTCCAAATGCATGTAAAATGTAGAAAGTTATTAAAAGGTTAAAACAAGGTGAATCCATCAATGTTCAAGATCTTGAAACCAATTTATTTTGGGACTTTCGAAAATTCACATCACGGGATAGTGAATCACTTGAATCGTATTACTCAAGGTTCTACAAGATGATGAATGAGCTTGTTAGAAATTAGTATGATGTTACCAATCATCAAGTGACTTTTTAGTTCTTACTTCAATTACAACCAGAATGGCAAAGGTTTATGACGCTTGTTAAGCAAAGTCAAGAACTGAAGACTATCTCGTATCACAAACTTTTTACACTTCTGCGAAGCCAACAACATAATAAGTAAATGAAGGAAGCTGAAAGACTAGCAATACTAGTAAGCTAATCCACTTGCGACTATGTTGCCACAACAACCAACCAGTTTTACCATCCCAAAACCATCCTATCACTACACTCAAAAATTCCTTAACAGATACAATAAGTCTCCTACCAAGAAATAGAGGAGATAAAAAGAAGCAATTGTCCACTTCTCCTCCACCCACTTATGATCAAGAAACTATACTACATGAGAGATCTTGCTGAAGATGATGAAAATGCAAAAGGAAAAAAGATCTGGATAAACTATATGGCATTAATTTAAATTTCTCTCATACATTATCAAGAAAAAATCTACAAACCAACCACACCAACTACCTCAGACTTGCATCAAACACTAGTAGAGCAAATATCAGGTGAGAAGTAACTACCAAGAATTCACAGAGGACAACTTGGTATGGATAGGCAGAATGGTTGTAAAAAGTTATTTTTATGGCTAGAGGAGAAAGTACAGTACACAGGTGGTGCATCAAGTCTGATTTCAGTGGGTTATTAAATACAGGAATATAGGCATGTAGCAAGGAAATGTTTTAGAACCAAAATAGCAAAGTGAAAAAAGCAACTTAATAACAAGGAGAAAATACATATTGTGTAAGCAAGAAAGGAAGCTGATTTTGTTAAATGCATAGCAAGCTACTGGTAGGGATGACAACGGATGATGAACCGAATGAACAGGTATAGGAACACCTTATAAGTACATAGGCAATAGATTCAAGAAGTTACTTTAGATGGCTGCCTTGACAATTCTAGACCCATTCTTTATTGATATTTAGCCATTGCAAAAAGTACAAAATTATGATGAAAACTAAAAATGTGTTTGCTAATGACATAGAACATCCTAGAACGAACCTGAATTCTATTAATGACACATATATGGAGGAACATGGTGAACAACATCACTAACATGATTCATTAGATATGCGTACAAAACGGAATAAAAAAACAAGGTTGACTAGGATGATAGGTATGATCTTGCTATAGCGAACGTAGAATTTGCTTGAACTATCCTTTAATTGAATAAAACGAAAAATGTGGAAATAGAAATGTACAGCAAGTAAATTGTAAATATAAGCTATTGAAATCATCAAGACAAGAACTTTAGGTTGATAAATTAGAACTGTGACATTAATGTTTACACAAACCAAAAAACATAAAAAAGTTAAATCAACATCAAATAACCTTTTATAAGAAGTAAAACAATGAACTGCAAAGACTAATCAAGTTGATTTTAAAAGAACCTTAAGATGATCTAAACTGAACTTAGATAGATAACTTATGTGAATTATGCGTCAAAGGTGAAATTCTAATTGTCAAAAGTCTTAATAAGGAAATTATACTGTTATCATTACATAATGGAATCTCTAAAGTCATTTAATGAATATACTCGAAAGATAAACTATTTAAATCAAATGATTTCAGAAATGAAAACGAAGCTTTTTGCACATCAATAAACCATCTCCATAATGTCACAAGAAAAAGAGGCTCAGGAATATTTTTGAAAAAACTCTTGAAGACAAAAAGAAATTGCGAAAAGGTATCAATATGCTTTAGAAAAACAAAGTCATGGTTTGGATGAATATAATATATAAAAACTAGTCAATGCAGTTAAAATAAAGAATAAGCTTAATCGTAATAGTAAAATGATTTTATTCTAAACTGAGCATTCCTCAAGAAAGCATCAAGAGAGCTCATCCTCGTTTTGTATTATATAGGTTAGTTACTAATGATAATCCTTCTTTAATGTTAGCCCCTGAATCAACCCCGAAAATGATCGTCTTGCCCAAAGAAAGTTGATCAAATTAAGTAAGTCGGATTTAATTAAGTGATTTAATCAACCTTTTGATTATAAAAACTTGAATAATCTTTATGATTTGTTCGTTCCACAACATGAAAAGTCTCCTGAACAAAGATATTTTTCAGAAAGGTCAAAAATGAGTCATACATCTGCTAAGAATGAAAAATTAAAAGAGTCTTTTAATAAACAAACAACTTTGTTAGAAAGACGGATGGATGAATCCATTCCGTAGGATCAAAAGTGTAAAAGCTCTAAAGAACTTTTCAAAATTAAAAGTAGTGTTGACACGATTTTTAATGGAGTGGAACATTGCAAACAAACAATAGCTAAAAGAACATATATTGGTCATATAGATCCATTCATTCAAAATACAATCGAAGGAAATTTTTGTCCGTGGTATGTGTTTTATTACACATACCTTTGACCATTAAAACCGGACTTAAATGACTAAAAACGTACCCTATAACTACTTCAGGAAGAGAAATTATACGCTAAGTTCTTGAAGTGTGAATTCTGGTTGGAAGAAGTATGTTTCCTTGGTCATGTGGTCAACAAATAAGGTATTCATGTGGACCCCAGTAAAATCGAAGTAGTGAATAATTAGAAAGCTCCTAGCACTCCATCAAATATCCGTTAATTTTTAGGATTGGAAGGTTACTATCGGCGTTTCATTGAAACTTTTCTAGGATTGAACAACCACTTACCTTGTTAACCCAAAAGGATAAGAGTTTCGATTGGGGAGAAGAACAAGAGAAAGCCTTTCAGACCCTGAAAGATGCCCTGTGTAGTGCCCCGATTTTAGCCCTCCCTGATGGACCAGATGACTTCGTGGTATATTATAACACGCTAGGACAAGGCCGTAGATGCGTACTAATGTAGAGGAGTAAGGTGATTACATACGCATCCCAGAAACTTAAGGTGCACGAGAAGAACTATACCACCCATGACTTAGAGCTCGATGCGGTGGTATTCGCCCTCAAATGTTAGAGACATTACTTGTACAGAACGAAGAGTGTTATCTACACCGACCATAAGAGTCTTCAACATATCTTCAACCAGAAGGAATTAAACATGAGGAAGAGACGGTGGATTGAGTTGTTCAGCGATTATGATTGTGAAATTCGATATCATCCTGGTAAGGCGAATGTGGTAGCTGATGCGTTGAGTAGAAAGGAAAGAGTTAAGCCAGTACGTGTGCGGGCAATGAAAAT
Organism: Tanacetum coccineum; assembly: GCA_026074375.1. Lineage (NCBI taxonomy): Eukaryota > Viridiplantae > Streptophyta > Magnoliopsida > Asterales > Asteraceae > Tanacetum > Tanacetum coccineum. The sequence continues at coordinate 55,438 of BQNB010001352.1, read as the reverse complement.
GACGATTTGCTCGGACATTAAAGGCAAGATACTCGAAGGCTAGAAGGAGGCATTCAAGGAAGTTAAAGTGCAAGGTGAAGCACTACGAGGATTAGACAAATAAATAAAGCGTAAGGAATACGACGCGATGTACTTTGTAAGACGAATTTGGGTTCCTCTGATGGTCAACGTAAGAACCTTAGTAATGGATGAAGCACATAAGTCAAGGTACTCAATTCATCCTAGAGCGGATAAGAAATGTTCACGACCTTAGATATGTATATAGTGAGCCTGGTAAGAAGAAGGACAATCTATCTACGACCTCTAGCAAGTGTATGACTTGCTCGAAGGTTAAGGCCGAACATCAGAGACCATCTGGCTTACTACAACAACCAAAAATCCATGAGTGAAAGTGGGAGGGGATAGATATGGACATTATCACGAAGCTATCTGACCCAGGTACTAGTAGCGGGCCACGATTCAAACGGGTTATTATGGCTTAGATAGACCAAGTCGCCCATTTCTTAGCCATTAGAGAATATTATACCCGACAGAGAGATTGGCAAGGCTCTACATCAACAAAGTAGGTGGCAGTGACATTGCGTGCCTATATCTAAATATCTGACTGCGATGGTCGAATTCACCTCTCGATTTGGAAAATGTTGTAAAGTGAGCGTTGGAATAGCGTTTTGGGAAACATGAGAACGGCTTACTAACCACAGACTGATGGTCAGGAGAGAGCGATACTACCAAACTTTTGGAGATATGCTAAGAGCATACGTGTTCAATCGATTTGGAGTGAAGTTGGGAATGCTCATCTTCTGTGACTGAGTTCACCCTATAATAATAAGTTATCATACACCTAAGGTGTCACCGATATGAAGCACTTTACGGGAGGAAGTGTCGCTCACCCATGGTTTGGGCTGAAGTTGGTAAGAGTCAAATGATCAGACCCGAGATCGTTCAAGAGACTAGTGACAAAATCTTTTAAATCAAAGATATACTTAATGTTGTTCGCGATTGTAAAGACCACGACGATAATCGTTAAAAACCTTTGGAATTTTATGTTGGCGATCATGTACTGCTTAAGGTGTCCCTTTGGAAGGGTGTCGTGCATTTTGGGAAAAAGGGTAAGTTAGCACCCAGATTCGTAGGACCGTTCAAAATTATTGAGCGGGTCGGTCTGGTAGCCTATCATCTAAAGTTGCCATAAGAGCTAAATGGCGTCCACGATACGTTCCACGTATCCAACCTCAAGAAGTTTCTTGCAGATGAAACTCTACATGTTCCTTTAAAGGAAATCCGAATAGATGCTAACACTTTATAGAAGAACCGGTGGAGATTATGGACCAGGAGGTAAAGAAGTTGAAACGTAGTAGGATTCTGATTGTCAAGGTCTGATGGAACTCGAAGCGAGGACCTAAGTTTACCTAGGAACGAGAGGACCATATGAGACTTAAGTATCCGCATCTTTTCGAAGAAAAAACCAGTCCCCTGGAAGATATACTAGTTGAATTTACGGACGGAAATTTACTTTAAATAGGGGAGACCTTTAAGCAACTTATTCGTGTCAGTATTATAATGTAACTTAATTACTTGAGTATTTATTAGTTTCGTGAGTATTTGATTCTACCTGAAACCGTATAGTCCAAGATCCATAATTTGTCCATTAGTCCAAGATCACAAGTTCATAACTTCACATAAAATCATAACTTTCCTTAATTAGCTTTTAATCACTAGTTTATACTTAAATATTTTCCACTTAAACCAACATGCTAACATAATTATAATCTCATTATTCCATGATATTACCAATCACATATCATATGAAAAAATGTACAAAATCATAATCACAAGTAAGTTATCCATTTAACATGTTTAAAACCCTAAATGGTGATTTAGTTATATAGAACATGTAAACACATAAAAATGATAAAAGTAAAGACATAAAGGTTTATAGATAACCTTAAAGTGATGAATGATGATGAGAAATATAACCTAAATCCTTGTTTAGATTTTTAAACCAAGCTTGCACACCAATAAACCCTAGGTTTCAAGAAAACCCTAATCTTCCAATATCTTGCTAAACCTTTCTTAATCACCCAACCAAGCTTCCAAACCTTTTTGTATAACCTTAGATATGATGTAGTAATGCTTGTATAAGTGGTAGAAAAATTTGTATGGATTGTGTGGGGTGTTGTGGTTTAGCCGTGGGTTTTGAGGAGAGTACAAGAGAGAATGTGAGAGTTTTCACCTTAAGAAATGAGAGTGTATGTGTTTCTTATTAGTTGCTTCCTATATATACCTCAAAGACTAGTCAAAGTCTTCATGGAAAGTCTTAGGACATAAGGAGGGTCTTAAGGAAAATGGTTGGTCAAAGAAACATAAGTTTTAATAAGGTTGAAGATGTACATTGCCTAGCTAGTAAAGTGAGCTAATGGTTCCCTAAAGTGGGAGTTAACCCACGAAAATAAGGAGGAGGGGGAGTACTAGATTATTATTTTGATGTCTTGTAAAATATCTTGTATTAAATTGAAGATATACGTTGTAGTTTTTATCATAAAGGTAAAACTTGTAATGTGTATGATCTAGCTTATTTATTTTATGCACAATATGACTAACAATGTTAACATGGGTGATATTTTATAAAAACTTTGGGTATTTGTTAAAGCGTAGATTAATTTTGATGGTTCCGGGTATGCCTAAATGTATTAAATTACGAAACGTAAACGTTTTACGTAACCGATAAAAATAAAACATAATAAGTAAATTATTACTTTAGCAATAATAATATAATGATTACTTGACGTAAACTTAAATTTGTTTGGTGCCCGCTTACGTTGATTGCTAATTTATAGCTTACGCGATTTAACTTAACTATTAAAATTAAAAGTAAACGCGTACGAGAAAAAAATAATAATTAGTAAAATAGATGACGTCGTAAATGACCTGAAAATACGGAATGTTACAGGATGGAGGACTTGATGTGTGTGTGGATTTGGCTGGATCTTCACCTTTGACGCAAACCGGGATGGTTGATTTCGTACTCGGTCGGGCCGTAGTTGATGCTGCACAACGTAAATGCGGTAAGTATATGGATTTGTGTGCGGCTATTGGATATGGGTTTCTCCCATTCTCTTTCTCGTCTTTGGGAGAATTAGAGGCAAACGCGGTTACCTTGCTGAAGCGCATCCGAAAGTTCTCTATAACTCAGGACATTGGGGCACGTACGGCTATTCATATTTTTAATAGGATTAGTTTCGCCATTGCTAAAGGAGTGGGGGCTCAGATAGTATCTCGGCTCCCCTCTAATTTTTTGTAATTCCTATGAATTTTTAATCAAATAATAATAATAATAATAATAATAATAATAATAATAATAATAATAATAATAATAAGGATTAATAGTTATTCATCTATACCATTTATGTAATCGAGAGTATGACAATACGGTAACAGCAATTGATCTGACGTTTAATTGAGTCAAGATCAATCCAGACACATGTTTTAGTTAGCAAATACATCTCCGGCTTTGGAGATGTATTCAGTAATCGAATAAGATGATATGTGCGGTGGTTATGAGGATGACAGCTATCGTCAGTTCAAGGTGACGGTGGTCACATTGTGAATGTAGCAGGTGTCATCTCGTTTAGGTGATGAGACGATAGATGTATCGCATTGTCATGGGTGTGAACACCAGTGGACGGTGGTTATAACGGTGGAGTAAAAATGATGGCGTTCCAGGTGGTGGCTGTGGTAATAGATCCGGTGGTTATAAAGACGGATCCTGGTGATGATATCAAGATTCTGGTGGTGACATTGATGGTGGTTCCTGGTTTTATCTTGGTGGTGGTGGGGTTAGAAGGAGAGAAATCAGAGAGTATGCGTGTGTCTTATGCGTAAAGTATCAAATGAAGAGGATTAGGCACAGTGAAAATGAAAGGTAGAAAACAAATGGAAGGAGTGTGTGGGGACTATGAAAATATGGATTTATTGTTAGCTTAGCTTATAAGTAATGTTTAAAATCTATTTTTTCAATTGATTCGCTCGAGTCATTGGTTCGCCAGGTCACCAAAAAAGGAACAAAAGTCATGACCCGGTCGGGTTTATTAAACCGAGTCGACCCGGGTCAATGAAAAACCGTCGGTTCAATTCGGTTTTCAAACAAGCAAAAACCCTACCACATTTGGCCGATTCAAGGGTTAAACTAGTTGAGTAAAACTAGGGTTTTTAAACTTGCTTATAAGTAGTTGCACTAAAACAAAAAGTCGGTAATATGTCATCCTGTTTATCTGTAATTGCTCATCAGCAACTCTGTTTGTAGGTAATTGGGTTTTTTTGGTTTAGGGTTTTTTAGGTTTTGGATTGAGCGGTTGGGCTCGGTTCGTCGGTTTCTTGAATTTTTTTGAACACCCTTAGTTGTCAATAGGTGGTTGCCAAACGCTATGGGATACATTGGTATTAGGCACAAGATTAGATAGCATTCCAAATACATAATACAAATTTGCATCGGTGGTTACCAAATTGATCCCAAATAAATATGTATGTTGAGCACGTTAACTCAAACTGTCCCAAATACAATGTATTTGGCACCATAATTTGAAACTGTTCCAAACGCATACGTATTTGGAATAGTTTTTTAATAGTCGTCCTAAATACCTAGTTTTTTTGGCACGCTTAGGAAACAGGTTCCAAATACGTGTATTTGGCATGATTATTTGACCATTCCTAAAAGTTTTGTCCCAAAAACCCCCTTTTCTTATAGTGTTTGTTTAAAAATTGGCAGCGGTTTACTTAAGAAATTGGCAACGGTTTATTGAAAGTGACAGCGGTTTGATCACTTCGCAGCGGTTTGGTATTTTTCTTTAGAAGGCAGTTTGCTCAAACTTAGTGACAGCGGTTTGTCAAAATCTTGGCAGTGGTTTGCCCAAAATTAGCAGCGGTTTGTTCTACATAATAGATAGCGGTTTGCTTGAAAACTTGGCAGCGGTTTACCCAAAAGTGGCACCAGTTTGTCTGTTCTCATAGCGGTTTGTCACACAGATTTGTAAAATCCTGTGAACATTATTGAATTAATTAACCAATCTCATTCTCTTCATAAACTTTTAAGATTCGATATCCATTCACAACTACATTAAAATGTCTAATACCAATACCAATTTGCAAACTCAAAAATCAAATGCTCTTCACAATGCCATCATAGAAGCAGGTGGTAAAGATTGTCCACGAATGTTAGCTCCTGGTAATTTTGTTCAGTGGATATCCATAATCAAGAGATACATCGACACCAAACCTAATAATGAACTCATCCACTATTGTCTCCAGAATCCACCTTATAAATTCAAATGGACTAAGAAGATTGTTCCAGTTGCAGAAGGTAGTTCATAAACCACTATAGAAGGGTATATAGAGAACTATAAGAATGTGTCACAAGACATAAGGAACCAATTGGATACTGAAACTGAAACTGTTCAGATAATTCTCACAGGGATAGATAATGATATCTACTCTACAATCGATGCTTGTCCAAATGCATGTGAAATATGGAAAGATATTGAAAGGTTGAAACAAGGTGAATCAATCAATGTTCAAGATCTTGAAACCAATTTATATTGGGAATTTGGAAAATTTACATCACGGGATGGTGAATCACTTGAATCGTATTACTTAAGGTTCTACAAGATGATTAATGAGCTTGTCAGAAATAAGTGTGATGTTACCAGCCATCAAGTTAATGTTCAGTTCTTACTTCAATTACAACCAGAATGGCAAAGGTTTGTGACGCTTGTTAAGCAGAGTCAAGAACTGAAGACTATCTCGTATCACAAACTTTATGACATTCTGAAGCAACAACAGAATGAAGTAAATGAGAGGAGAGCTGAAAGACTAGCAAGTACTGCTAATCCACTTGCACTTGTTGCTCAACAACAACCAGTTTACCATCCCCAAAACCATCCTAATCACTACACTCAAAATTCCTTAACTAGATCACAATAAGCTCCTACCAGAAATAGAGGTAATGCAATTGTCAACTCTCCTCCACCCACTTATGATCAAGAAACTACTATGGTTGCTGAAGATGATGAAATGTAAAAGGAAAAGAAGATTGATAAACTTATGGCTTTAATTTCTCTATCATTCAAGAAAATCTACAAACCTACCAACAACAACCTCAGAACTTCATCAAACACTAGTAGAGCAAATCAGGAGAGTACTCCAAGAATCAACAGAGGCACTTGGTATGATAGTCAGAGGGTTGTTAATGTTTTTAGGGCTAGGGAGAATGTAGGTACACAGGTGGTGCATCAGTCTGGGATTCTGTGTTATAATTACAAGGAATATAGGCATGTAGCAAGGAAATGTTAGAAACCAAAATAGGCAAAGGATGCAGCTTATAACAAGGAGAAAATACTATTGTGTAAGCAAGAGGAAGCTGGATTTTAGTTAAATGCAGAGCAAGCTGACTGGAGGGATGACACTGATGATGAACCTAATGATCAGGTATTGGAAGCACATTATATGTACATGGCATAGATTCAAGAAGTTACTTTAGATGCTGCTGACAATTCTAGACCCATCTTTGATATTGAGCCATTGCAAAAGGTACAAAATGATGATGATAACTATAATGTGTTTGCTAATGACATAGAACATCCTGAACAACCTGAATCTATTAATGACACATATCTGGAGGAACAAGGTGATACTAACATCACTACTGATTCATTAGATATGAGTACTAACGGGGAAACGGTTGACTAGGATGATGATGATCTTGCTAGAGAACGTGATTTGCTTGCTTCTTTAATTGATAAACGAAAATGTGAAATTGATGACAGCAAAAATTGTAATAAGCTTTTGAAATCATCAAACAAGACTTTAGTTGATAAATTGAAAGGTGAAATTAAGGATTTCAAAACCAAAAATAAAAGTTTAGAATCATCAAATAACCTTTTTAAAGAAGTAAACAATGAACTGTCAAAGACTAATCAATTGATTTTTAAAGACCTTAAGAAGTTCTAAACTGAACTTGATAGATATCATTATGTGAATTATGCGTCAAAGGTGGAAATTGATTGTGCAAAAGTTAAAGGAGATTTACTGTTATACATAATGGAATCTCTAAAGTCATTTAATGAATATACTCGAAAGATAAACTATTTAAATCAAATGATTTCAGAAATGAAAACGAAGCTTTTTGCACATCAATAAACCATCTCCATAATGTCACAAGAAAAAGAGGCTCAGAATAATTTTTACAAAACTCGTGAAGAAAAAGAAATTGAAAAGGTCATTGCTTTAGAAAACAAAGTCAAGGTTTTGGATGATATTGTATATAAAACTAGTCAATCAGTTAAAATAATGAATATGCTTAATCGTAATTGTAAAATGAGTTTTATTAAACCTGAGTTCCTCAAGAAAGCTCAAAGAGCGAATCCTCGTTTGTATGATATAGGTTGTTATAATGATAATCTTGCTTTAATGTTAGCCCCTGAATCTAACGAAATGATTCGTCTTGCCCAAGAAAGTTGATCAAAATTAAGTGATTTAATCAACCTTTTGATTATAAAAACTTGAATAATCTTTATGATTTGTTCGTTCCACAACATGAAAAGTCTCCTGAACAAAGATATTTTTCAGAAAGGTCAAAAATGAGTCATACATCTGCTAAGAATGAAAAATTAAAAGAGTCTTTTAATAAACAAACAACTTTGTTAGAAAGACGGATGGATGAATCCATTCCGTAGGATCAAAAGTGTAAAAGCTCTAAAGAACTTTTCAAAATTAAAAGTAGTGTTGACACGATTTTTAATGGAGTGGAACATTGCAAACAAACAATAGCTAAAAGAACATATATTGGTCATATAGATCATTATTCAAAATGCAAATCGAAGAGGATTTTTGTCCGTGGCTATCGTGTTTTTTTCACATACATATTGAGACCATTAAAACCGGACTTAAATGACTAAAAACGTACCAAAAATACATTGTATTTGTATGTTTTACATTTGTATTATGCAGGAAATGGATATCCAAAGAAAAGGACAAAAATAGAAGCCAAATCGACAAAACCAAGCACGAGAACGGAAAGAGCGTGAAAGAGAAATCAAAAATCAAAGCTAAGTCAAAAAGTCAAAGTCAACCACGGGAAGTGGAATTGGAAAGCGCATCTAAAACTGAACCCGAAAATATAAATTGCTAAAAGTGGGCCCACCCGTACCCACCTAGTAGGCCCAGGAAAGCCCACTTATACACTTATAAACCTTAAACATAAATAAAAGCCCAAGTCCATTCCTTTCTATACCTGGCCCAACAACAATGAGCCCAACACCATCCCTTTATACTCCCATACCCGTTACCTTTTATAACACCCCGTTAGTCCCTTTAAGCGGACTCAACGGTTGTTGTTTTGTTTGAAAACAATTTATATAACCTCCAGGGACCAAAGTTGTATCCTCCAAGATAAAGTATTAGGCTAATATTTATACTCATATAAATGGGAGGGTATGTCGTGCTCTTGCCCTTAGAGTTTAAATTAGCTAGCAGACATGTGTGGAAAGTGTCGTAACTTTTCCTCAGCTCCACTATATTATTATTTCTTTCACTGGGTACAGCCATCCAATTACAAACATGTGGGGAGTGTAAACGGTCCTCTTTTCTTCCGTTGGTTCCTAAACTTCTCATTGGTATTGTTCACTCTCATCCCATTAATTCACTTTATCCACAATTTGCGGTAAAAATTATAAAAAAATTAACATTTTTACTTAAATAACATGCCACAACTTACTGTTTAGAAGCCAAAAAATTTGATGCCAAGGGATGACGACTTATTGCCTCTAAACATAACATTAAGGCAACACATAATGTGACCCAAAAAGACAATTCATTTTTTTCTCATATGATGAAGAATTTCCATGAATGATCTGTGATAATTCCCAGTACCCCCCCCAACCCCCACCCCCCACCCCCCCCAAAAAAATTTTGAATAGAAAAGAGGATGGGGATGGAAGGATGGATAATAGGATGTGGTATTGGAATTGGGTGGATATATGGATGCAAAATTGGGTATTAGATTGTGGTAAGGGGGAAGTGTTGGGTGGGGAAATTTTTTTGGTGATTATTTTTTTGGGTTGGCGATGATAGGGTATTTGGTGATTGGCAAGAAAGAACAAAAAGAATCAGAAATAAAGGAAGGTTAAGATTACGAAGAAGAAAAGAAGAAGAACAAAGCGAAGAAAGGACAAAAAAGGTAAGGGAAGAAAGTTGGTAAATTGGTGGATATTGAGAATTTGCGATGTTGGAATTGAGTTGCTGGTGATTTGTGTGCTTGTTTTGGGGATGGAATAGCTTTGGATTTTGCAAATTTGATATTGGTTGGTGGATGTTTGGGTGGTAATCTAGTTGGCTTGGCACTGCAAGTTATAGGAATAGAGTATATATGATTGTAGGCAAGTGATTATCAATATGTGTGGCAAATAATCAAAGTTTTTATATATAATGGGATTTTATTTTAAAAGGGAAGCCACAAGATGATTTAAAGGGCCAAGATTGATGCTGGGCTTTTCCTCTCACACTAAGGAAAACCAAAGCCAAGTGATAGGTCCCTTCCTATCCGGTTTATAATTAGATGGGCCCTTACTAAATCCTTGTAGTGTAGGATGAGTGTGGAGTTTTTTTTAGTAGTGTTATCTAAGTTTTTAGTCTCTTTTTTTAATTGTAATTTTATTTTCAAGCTCTTTTATTTTAAAGCCATTTTGTATTTCCTTTTCTTTGCTAAAGTTTTTGTTTTTAATGAAAAGTTTGAGGGTTTGTTGTTTTTAAGATATTATGTTTCGATCATGTTTTATATAAGTCGTCAAGCCCTGTTGAAAAGTAATTGAAGCCCGCTTGTAGATCTTACCTAAAAGCTCCCCTCATTACTAAGCTTTTTGTCTCTTGAATCTAAACTTATTTTACAGTTTATTCTCTTTATTTCCTCCATGTTTTTAATCATTAAATCTAAATATTAAAATACTAAAAGTCACCCCTTTAAAACACTCAGCCTTCTTTGGATGATAAGCTAGCTTTGGGAAGAGCTGATAGACTCTTCACTAGTTTGTCTTTTGACAACGCCTAGTGCCTTATAGATTTGATTATTTACCCTGTTTTAAGCAAGGGTGTTTGTAAGTTTTAATTTTCACTTTTTAAGCTTATTTACTATTTTACTGCTTATTATTGCTTATTGTCTGTTCTTATTTGCTTATTTGTGCTTTGTTATGATATCTAATGCTTAATGAAATGCCTTAGTTGTAGATTTAAAATTTCATTTGCCTTCAAGTTTTCTTTGAAATCTGTCTTAAATAGTTATCTACTTGTTAATCTATGTTATCTTTATTTAAGTGCTTATTTGTTTATTGAAATTGCTTAATATTGCATTATTATGCCCTTTGTTTGGATATCTGGTCTTAAAGGGTTGTTCATAAAAAATTTGTGTTTGCAAGTAAAAAAGGCATTTTAAGTTTTTAAAGAGGTGTTTGGGTTAACTGATTTCATGGGTCAAAACCTGCTTTTTGCTTTTGAGTCAACTTTGATTAGGTAACTTTAGTTATAAAATTCAGTTTGTTAAAGTTTTTAAGTGTTAAATCTCACATTTAAGGTTTTAAGAGTTCATTGCTTAAATCTGTTAAGTTATAGCTTATTCTAGTTGCTTATTTGATTGTGTTTTGCTTATTGTTGCTTTTATGAAGTTTTTGTGTTTATTCATGTGTTAAAAGAGGTTAGAAACATAGCTTTGAAGCCTGTATTATTTGGTTTGTGTTTTACCAAAACTGTCAAAAATTTGCTAGGTTATTAAAAAATTTGAGAAATTGTTTTTTCAAATGCTTATTGTGGCTTATTGTGAATTTCAAACTCCTTTTTAAGTGTTGATTATTGTTCTTTGAGGACAAATATTCATCTGTTTTTAGGTTAGAAGTTCATAAGGATCTGTTTAGGTGCTTATTTTTAAGCTCAAAATTGGTGTTTTGTTAAGATTGCAAAAGTTTGAAAATTTTGTCTAAGTGTTGAATCAGTGTGAGATGCCCTTTTCATGAAGCTTTTTAAGTGCTTATTTGAGTTTCAAATTTCTTTTTCTTTGCTGATTTAAATAGCTTATTGGATAAGCTTTTTAGGGGTATGAGCTGTTTTCCCATAAGGATCCATTTTGATGCTTAATTTTAAGCCCAAAAGTGACCCTTTGCTGTTTTGCCTGTTGTTTTTGGAAATTTTGCTTATTTGCCTTATCTGAGAATATTTGCTTATTTCTTTTGCTTATTTAGGTTTAGTGTTGCTCATTAGGATAGTTTAAGTTCAATTTGGCTTATTTCCTTTAGGTTTAAGCTTATTTGAGCTTATTTGCATTTTAGCTTAAAAACCTTTAAGTTTTATAGCCTTTTAGTTAATCTGTCTATTTTAGCTTATTGTGGCTTATTTTGGTTGCTTATTTTTGTTCTTTGTAGCTCATTTAGTATAGCTTATTATCTAATTTAGCTTATTTCTCTTTTGCATTTACTTATTTGTCTTAAAAGTTAAAACAGTTAAGTCATTTAGATAGTATAAACACTATGTCACTTTAGAAGCTTATTTATGTGCTTATTTTAGGTTTATAAAAAAAGTTGTTTTGCAAAAGTTGCTTATTTTTAAGTGGTTTAAAAAGTTGTAAAAAAAATGGGAAACAAAAACGTTTGGGATTAAGGGAAGCCCCAAGTGAGCAAGGCTCGAACCTGGGACCTTAACCCACACCCGAACATTTTACACACACACTCCACTACCAACATGCCCTGTGGTCTTTTTCAGTTTTGATTTGCAACAATAATTCTTTATAGTAGTTTTAGGCCTTTTAGCTTATTAGGCGTTTTTAGCTTATTTGACAGCTTATTTGATAAGCTGTGTTACCCGGTTTATTTGATAAGCTACTTTTGCTAATTTTTTTAGATTTTTATTAAATAGTTTAGTATTTTTAAACATTTAATTTCATTAAAATCGTTTTTAATTTAAAAAATTTTAAAATAGTCAAAAAAATATAATTCTTTTTTAGAAAATTTTCTTTTAACATTTAGAACCTAGGAAAATTAGATTTTCTTCCGTAGGGTTTAAATTGCAAAATTTTGTTTTTTAAAGAACGGGATTGAATCCCGTTCATGTTTTTATAGTTTTTAAGCCTTAATCTATTCCGTTTTTTGATCTAGTTTTCTTTGTTCTAGATATTTAGTCAATTAAGACTTATAAAAACCAAAAAGATCATTTTAGGACTCAAACTTGATAATTTAGGGTTTTTAGGTCCCGTTTAGGATTTCTGGTTTGCGTTTTTAGTTAAAATTTGTTTTCCCTTAAGCGTTTTTAAGTTTTTGCCTTAATTTTCCCGTAGTTTTAGAAAACCAATATCAATCTTGTTTCATTCAAGCATCGATTCTCAAAACGACTCTCGACTTTCAATTGCATTCCTCGTTGGGGAAACGACATGGGAATCATACTCCCGAATTACTATAATTGTGATTTTTTGATTCTTATCCTCATTATTATATATTTATATAAGTATTTTATATTTATATATTATATATTTTAAAAGGTGTGAGTCAGTCTTGATCAGTCCCTAAATTTGAAAAATCAATGTTGATTTAGGAAATTTTCACTTGTGTTTAAAAGAGGAAATGGTTGCTGATTTGAGATACTTTGATTCTCTTAAAAACAAAATAGAGTCTCTTCAATCTCAACTAGTAACTCCAAGAACATAGTTTTTGAATGAAATCGATCAACTTTCTCGAGAATATTATTATGCTGATCACATGAATAATATACTTGGTGTGTATACTACTCTTGATGAATTCACTGATTTACAATGTGATTATGTGGACCAAATTGTCAAATGTGAATGCCTTGAAAAAGAGCTTTCAAAATGTGATACAACGTCAAAGAGTTTTGAAGCACTTCAACAACATGCTATCGATCATGAACTTGCTTTACAACAATGTCTAGAATAGATAAAAATGATAAAGCTTTCAAATAAAATCAGTCAAAAGTATTTCTGAAAGAACGTGAACAATACTTTGAAATACAAGATCTAAAGCTCAACTTCAAGACAAAAACATTGCATTATGTGAATTGAAGAAACTTTATGAAAAGTTGAAAGGAAAACCTGTGGAAACTAAGTTTGAAAAACCATCAGACATTCGTCAATCGAATGCTTTTAGAGATCAAAGGTCATCTGTTTTAGGTAAACCGACAACTTTTTCAGATTCTCTTGAAAAGAAAGATTTTTTAGAGTCAAAGTCGATTACTAAAAATGATATGTCAAAGGATTTTTGAAAACCAGTCACTGCACAGATTTTGCCTCAGAATGTGAAGTCAATTTTAAAGAACACAAATGTGATTGCACCCGGAATGTATAAAGTTCATACAAAGCATAATCAAACTAGAACACCACAGTTGCCTCAAGGCATTAGGAAAACTAACAAACGCATGTCTTTCTTTACAGGAGTAATTCTCACTACTAGTGTTAGCAGACCACAGTTTAAGAGCAATCAATTGGAAGATAGAGTCATGCCTAACAATAGTTAAGGGAAGAAGCAAAAAGTAGAAACCATAGGAATTTTAAGCTTTCAAATAATAAAACGTCTGTAACTGCGTGTAATGACAGTTTGAATGCTAAGACCTCGAACGTAAACTTTGTTGTGTTACTTGTGGAAAACGTGTGCTAAATCACAATCATGATATGTGTGTTCTTCATTATATTATTGGCGTGAATACTAGGACTAAACAGCGAATTGTTGTGCTTATCAGTACTAGAGAACCCAAACGAACTATGAACCAATCTGTTACAATACCCTTTAAGAGAACAGTTACTTTAGAATCCACTAATCAGAAACCTAGAAGTAAAAATAGGAAGGAATATGAGCAGATTAGTAAGACATGTAAATGGTGGTACTCTAAGATCACACCATCGGGATATAAATGGAAACCTAAGACTAGTACAGTGAATGTTAAACCAAATGTTAGTATGCCTCTATGAAATAACTCTAGAACTACTACTATTTCGGAGCCCACGACTCTTAGGAAATCTGCTATATCAAATACTCCATCGTCTTCTAATTCTTTTGCATCTCGTAGAGATAATTCTATTCATCATCGACTCTGGGTGCTCAAAGCACATGACGGGAAATCTTAAGCTTTTAAGTAACTTTATGGAGAAATGTTTGGGTACGATGAAGTTTGGAAATGATCAAATTGCACCGATTCTTGGTTATGGAGATCTAGTTCAAGGAAATATCACTATCAAAAGGGTTTATTACATCGAAGGGCTAAATCATAATTTATTCTCTGTTAGTCAATTATGTGATGCGGATTTGGAAGTTGCTTTTCGGAAGTCTACATGTTATGTTCGTGATTTGAAGGGAAATGATCTTCTCGCAGGTTCTCGTAGATCAGATCTTTACTCAATCACCCTTCAAGATACAACTTCTCCTAATCGTATTTGCTTAATGGCTAAAGCTACATCGTCTCAACCTTAGTTATGGCATCGTCATCTTTCTTACTTGAACTTCGATTCCATCAACTTGCTGTCAAAGAATGATATTGTGATTGGTATTCCAAAGTTAAAATTCATCAAAGATCATCTTTGTTCTTCTTGTGAGTTAGGGAAAGCCAAATGAAAGTCTTTTTACACAAAGACTACCCCGAGCTCCAAAAGACAATTACAACTTCTACATATGGACTTATGTGGTCCCATGCGGGTAGAAAGTATTAATGGAAAGAAATATGTTCTCGTAATTGTTGATGACTACTCCAGATATACTTGGACTCACTTCTTGAGGTCCAAAGACGAAACTCTAGAAGTTCTCATCGATTTCCTTAAACTTGTTCAAAGAGAACTTCACGCTCAAGTTAGAACAGTTCAAACTGACAAAGGCACGGAATTCTTAAATAAAACTCTTCATGCATACTTTTATCAAGAAGGGATTGAATACCAAACGTCAACTGCTCGAGCACCTGAACAAAACAGAGTTGTCGAAAGATGGAACCGTAATCTTGTTGACGCTGCTAGAACAATGTTAAGCGCCGCTAAACTTCCCCTGTACTTTTGGGCTGAAGCAATTGCAACATCATGTTTTACTCAAAACCGTTCACTCATAATTCCTCGACATGAGAAAACACCTTATCACATCATCAATGGTCGAAAACCGTCTGTAAAATTCTTTCACATTTTTGGCTCATTATGCTACATCGTCAGAGATGGTGAGAATATTGACAAGATGAAAAAAAGGAGATGCATGTATTTTTGTAGGGTATTCTACTCAGTCAAGAGCTTATCGGGTATATAACAAGAGAACAAGAGTGATAGTCGAAACCATTCATGTTAACTTTGATGAATTTCCTTAAATGGCGTCAGATCACGTCATTTCTGACCTTGTTCCACAATGTCCGCAAACGGCACTTGAACATGACAGTTTAAGTCCCGGTCGCCAAAGTCAAGAAAATGTTCCTCATACAACTGATACAGTAACAATGTCAAATGAGCTGGATTTGCTATTTAGTTCAATGTTTGATGAATTACTCAATGGAACTACTCGATTTGTGTCAAAGTCTTCCGCTGTAACTGCTGTTGATGCACATGATCAACGTCAACAACAAAACACAACTCAATCTACCTCAACAACCGTTGCTACAGATATACCTCCATTGAACATTCAAACAACAACTAAAACTACAAGTCAAGCACCAACCGTCACTACTACTGAGAACATTAATCAAGCAGAAACTCAAGAAAAACATACATAAGTTGATGACGAGGAATTATCAACATTTTTAGTACACCGGTACATGAACAAGGGGAGAACTCTTCTCGATTGACTCGTCAAACATGCATACATTCTATCAACGATGTCCTTTTCAACATCGTTGGACAAAAGATCATCTATTAGAACAAGTCATTGAAAATCCTTTTCAATCAATTAGAACAAGACATCAACTAGAAACAGATGGCGAGATGTGTATGTTCGCACTCACCGTGAGTCGAAGTAAACCGAAAAACATCAAAGAAGCCATGGCTGATTCTGCATGGATTGAAGCGATGTAGGAAGAAATTCACTAGTTTGAACAACTAGATGTATAGGAATTAGTCGACAGACCCTTATGCAAAAATGTCATTAACATGAAGTTGCTCTGGAAAAACAAACGTGATGAAGAGAATACTATAATCTGCAATAAAGCGCGTCTTGTAGCTAAGGGACATGGTCAGCATAAAAGCGTTGATTTCGAAGAGTCATTTGCACCAGTTGCTCGTTTGGAAGCTGTCCGGTTATTCATTGCGTATGCTGCACACAAATCATTTCCAACATACCAGATGGACGTCAAGACAGCATTTCTTAACGGACCTCTAAAGGAAGAAGTATACGTCAATCAGCCAGATGGATTTGTAGACCCACATCATCCTGACAAAGTCTACCGTCTCAAATAGGCATTATATGGACTCAAACAAGCTCCAAGAGCGTGGTATGATGAACTCTCCAACTTCCTGGTATCTAAAGGTTTCTCCAAAGGTTCTATTGATCCAACTCTGTTCATTACTAAAAAAGGAGAAGACATGTTGCTTGTGCAAATTTACAGTGATGACATTATTTTTGGTTTTACGAACCCAAAACAATTAAAAAGGTTTGAAAAACTAATGCACATTAAGTTTGAAATATCTATGATGGGGGAGCTAAAATTCTTTTTAGGAATTCAGATCCACCAATCCCCACGTGGTATCTTTATAAACCAAGCTAAGTATGCTCAAGAGATATATAAAAAGCATGGTATGACCTCATATGATAGCGTTGGTACTCCAATGGCTACTAAACTCCTAGATGCTGACTTGAGTGGAACTCTCGTTGACCAAACGAAATATCGTAGTATGGTCAAGGCACTCATGTACTTAATAGCAAGTAGACCGGATATTGTACATGCAACATGTTATTGTGCTCGTTATCAAGTGAGACCGACTGAGAAACATCTCATTGCGGTTAAATGAATCTTTCAGTAGCTAAAGAATACCATTAACATAGGTCTATGGTATCCGAAGGAAACCGGTTTCGAACTAACAGCTTTTTCAGATTCGGATCACACGTGATGTCTCGACTCATGAAAAATTACATTTAGTGGCATACAATTTTTAGGAGGTGATAAGTTAGTCAGCTGGTTGTCCAAAAAGCAGGACTACACTGCAATGTCTTCAGCAGAAACCGAGTATGTGTCTTTATCTACGTGTTGCGCTCAAGTTCTATGGTTGAGAACTTAGCTCACAGATTATGCTTTCACTTTGATAAAATACCTATGTGTTGTGCAATCCAGTCAAACATTCTCGTACCAAGCACATTGATGTCGGATATCACTTCATAAAGGAACATGTTGAAAGGGTATTGTTGAATTATTCTTTGTCAGAATTGAATACCAGTTAGATGACATGTTTACTAAAGCCTTACCCGAAGATAGGTTTAAGAATCTCGTTAGACGGCTCGGTATGAGATGTTTGACTCCAGAAGAACTAAAGGTTCTGGCAAACGAATCTACTTGATATACTTCAAACATCGATTTGTAAATATTTTTTAAAAACAAAATACAAAAATATAAAACCAACAAAAATAAAATACAAAAATATAAAATCTAGAAAAACAAAATATAAAATCAAAAAATTTCAAAAATACCAAAAAGAATCTTCTCGACATGTCTCTTGGAATCGATAACATTTATGTACCTAGAAATGTCGATTAACATTGACACGGGTGTGTAAATAAAGTTCGAGCAAGAGTTCAAACGTTTCAAAACATGCGATTTCTAAATTTTCTATATGACTTATGTACATTTCCGTACATAACTAGGACTTCAATGTAAGGAAAGTGTATCTTTTCAAATAACTTATCCTCTCAATGAGAAAGTCAAATTTCTCAGGTCTTGGGCTCCTAAAGAAAACATTCAAATGTTTTGAGCTCATGACAATGTCTTACAGTTATCTCAGACAGTAACCTAGACCAAAATGTTAGGAAAGTATACGCATAAGTGCGCTTACTCTTCAAATAGAAGAGAAGTCTTCTATTATGGTTCTTATAAATCGTTGAACACAATTTTTCAAAAAGAACTTTCAATGTCAAATTGTTTACAATATACATGGTGGTATCTTTCCATAATAAGTGGCATTTGTTGAAATTGTGTGTTTAACACTCCCTTCTTCAATATATTTAACAATTGGTACAATATTCAATGTTTATAAATGGTACAATTGGTAAAATAATGCTCAAAAATGTCATCTTAACAAGTCAATCAATTTTTGAGGGGGGGCCTTTTAAAACCAAAAGCCTTTTAATGTTTTTTGGGTACATCTCATAAATGTCAAATTTATGTATCCAAAAACATTTTGTGAAATTAAAATGTTGAAATTATAATGTCAATTAACAATATACATTGTTCACTGAGGCATCTCACTCCGTCTTCACCATATTTGTGGTGTCATATCATTTTTTCCTTGTAATGTCAAGTTTTAAAAATTAGTGGTATCACACATACTGTGTTGAAGGGGAGCTATCAGAAACATGTATTCATGCAATATCGTGGTATAATTTTTCTCCCCATGTATTTTTTCATGTCATAAATTTTAATCAATTGGTATTTCAAATACTAAGAGATTTATTATTTTAAATAAGGGGAGAAAATGTGATTAAAATATGATAGAAAAGAATGTGATCTTAAAGACTCTAAGTGCAACTCTTTCCTTTATGTGCAAAACAATTTCAAATCTCAGAGCACATGTATAGGGGGAGTATTTCAACATGTTTGTATCAAAGGTTTTATGGTTCGATCTCTATACCCACAACCAATTAACTCACGACGTCAATGAAATCATAAGGTGGTTAAGGTTAGGTATAGGTCCTATGATCCAACCAGAACCGGAGGGATCTACCTAAGGACATTCCATAGTTAGAATAGAAGTCCTTAGGTATGATTGGAGATGAATGATATAAGGGAAGAATGCCGACTAAGGTTG
>BQNB010001352.1:0-32468 GCA_026074375.1 Tanacetum coccineum | reverse complement strand
TCCGTCAGGACATCCGTGGATTATTCTACGAACGTTTCTCATTCTATGATCCCATTGTTGATAAATAAAGGAAGTCAAATTTGTAAAAAAAAATAAATAAAATAAATAAAAAATAAATAAAAAATAAAAATAAAAATAAAAATAATTTTTTTTTTTAGAGTAGTTGTGTAAATATAAAAATTGGTGAGAACCGGGACTTGTCGAGGCTATTGATTCTTTTATTCCCTTTGATAAACGCTTGGCTACTTTTCCAAGTTATTAGTCGAGGGGATTTGAGATTTTTGGTTTCTCGAGTGCTTACTTCATAGCATTGCGTGGGACACGCAACATCTTAGTTTGGGGGATTTTGGTATGTGCTTAATTACACATACCTTTTACCTTTAAAAACGAGCTAAAATAACCAAAAACGGACTCAAAATGCCAAATATATGCTTGTTTTGCTAATTGTGTTGTGCAGGAACGGATATCTCACAAAAAGACGAAAAACCAAGCAAAAAGCGACAAAACAGGACACGAGATGGAAAAGTGTGTGAAGACGAAGCCCAATCAAAGTCAAGTCAACTCCGAGAAGAAAAAGCAAAGAAAAATATAACTTGAGGGGTCAAAAATGCCAAACCCCTAAGTTATATTATTATATAAACCACAGGGGCTGATTATGCCAATTTGGGAAACTTCATTTATAAAAGAAAGAAAGGGGAAAAAGAGAATGAAAAGAAGAAAGATGTGGAGGGGCTTTTCTTGTACACAAACCAAACATTCCCTTAATCATCTTCAACCTCTCTCTGTCACAACCCAACTTGTATACCTTTTCTTTCCCACTCTTCCCGCCAATACCAAAACCAGCCAGCACCCTGTTTTGCTCCCATACTTCTCCTGCAAAATCACTCAACATCCTACCAAATCATTTCATCCACCCTACTTTCCCCCCCAGCTTTATAAAGTCCATGTTGGCAATCCCTCTCCATTCCCAAAGCATTTCGATGGCTGAGATTGTCTCCAAAGAAGCTCAAAAGAAATCAAAGGCTGGGATTTGCTTTAGACTCTCCTCACACAACAAGCACACTTGTTTTTATCTCTACAAAGAAGCACAAGCTGCAAGTCCAAGACTTCGGCTATAAATAGAGCTTTTTGTAAGCCTTTGAGGCATCTAGTTTTTTAGTTTTTAATCTTAAAAATAATTTAGCTTATTTTCAGTTTGTTTTAAGTCATTTACAGCTTTTACTTCCAGCTTTGTAACATTTTCAAGTTTTAATGCAAATTTGAGTTTTTAAGTCAATTTACAATACCAGTGTTAAGTTTCTTAATCATATTGTTTTGTGTTCAAAAAGCTCTCACCACAGCTTACTCATAAGCTGTTTTCACTAAGTAAAGATAAAAAGTTAAGTAGTTAAGAGAAAATCACAAATATCACTCTCAAATATACCACAGCTTATGTTATGGATGATAAGCCAGTTCTGGATGGGCTTATGGACTCTCACTAGCTTGTTTTATACAAGCTAGAGCTTGTAGATTCTTTGTTTGACCCTGTTTTGAGCAAGGGTTCTTTTTTTCTTACTTTACTTATCTATTGCAGAACTGTTAGTTCATTTAATACAACTGTTAGCTTTTAGGTTAATACTGCTAGACTGATTCATGCTTATTTAAGTGCTTATTATGGATTGAAATTTGCTTTTAAGTGTTTTACTTTGTTATTTGATAATCTGTTTTTAATTAGTTTGAAATAAAAATGATTTTTGTAAATGTTAAAGGCTGTTTTGAACAAGCAGTATTAACCTCAAGTTAGTACTGCTAGTTCATTTTAGGAGCAGTACTAACTCCACACTAGCAGTACTAACTCTAAGTTAGTACTGGTAGTTTACTTTTTGAAACAGCACTAACTTAACACTAGCAGTACTAACTCCAAGTTAGTACTGTTAGTCTTAACTGTTAATTCTGGTTGTTCAACTTAGCTTATCAGCTTATAATTTCTGCTTATTTAAGATTTCCTTAGCTTTTTAGAGTATATTAAACCATTTTCCTTTACTTTCTTTAGGGGTAAGCTTATTTAAGCTTATTCTCCTTTTTAAAGTATTCTCAATAGTTTATCAGTTTTAGTTTTCTAACTTATTCATCATTTTAGTTTATTCTAGTTGCTTATTCCAATTACTAAGTGCTTATTAAGGTTAGGTGAACTTCTGTCTTAGCTTGTTTGCTTATTTATTATTTCTTTAAGTCTTGTTAGCGTAGCAGTACTAACCTTAAGCTAACAGTACTAACGTTAGCCTAGCAGTACTAATTCCAAGTTAGTACTGGTAGTTAAAACTGTTAGTACTGTTGTTAATACTGTTGTGTTTCTCTTGTTTAATTTAGCTTAACTGCATGCTTAATTTGCTTATTTAGATTTAGATTAGCTTATTTGTCTGTCTTAAGCTTATTTGTGCCTTAGTGTAAAAGTTTTTAGTGTTTTGCCTTTGCTAGCTTTGATTCAATTTCCAGCTTATGTTCTTTGTTCAAATTTTATGTGCATTTACTTTCAGTTTAAACTCCCAATCATTCCTTGTCATATTCAAACACAAATCATCAATCGTCTTGCGATTTTCCATTCTAGCCTCGTTGGGACATAACGACCCGGGAACACTCTCTACTGCTTCCGGTTTTCTTGGTCTCGCGGATTCTCATCCTTGAGTTTATTTATATCATATATATATACGTTTTAAGGAGTAAGTTTCAGCGAATCAAATTTTGGCGCCGTTGCCGGGGAGGTTGAAAAAGAATATCGCTACGTATTGACAACTTGTGTTTGAATCTGTGAATATTTTAAAAAAATAAAAAAAATATATATATATATAAAAAGTACAAAAATATTTTTCATTTTTCTAGTATAATTACAATATAAAAACAAAAGAAAAACCAAAAATATAAAAACATTTTCCATAAAAAGAAATAAAATTCATAAATTGGTAAAAATACCAAAATATAATATTCTCAATTGAGGTATTATCATAATAACTTCCGGTGAACTTGTTGGTTCCCAACTCGAACAAAAGATTTAAAACTTGCCATTTGTGTCTCTTACGACGTACGGCTCACCTTGAAAAGTTAAACAAGCTATAAAGTGGGTATAAGGAGGGTTGTTCCTAGGAACTACGACCCGAAAGGAGAAATAAGCTTCGCGCTATTCCTACTCCTCCGCTCACCTGTGCGTTTATCTTTTTAAGAGCTACCGTGAAGTAAGTAGATTATTTGGTTTAAGTTGTCTTATCTCATTATCCGGTAAAATACATTGTGAATAAATCATTGAAAAAAAAAAATTAGTGTAAATTTTCTTTTTATATTTCTATTTTGTGCATGCGAACTCGTTCTCAAGCCCGTAAACGTCAACAACCACAAGTCCGACAAACTTCTGTTGAATCATCCAATCTTGAGAAACCTGATAATCCTCCCATAGTTACGATGGCTGATAATCGTACTATGGCGCAATTGCTCGAAGCACCCACCGAGGGTTACGAGGATGCAATCGTTATTCCGGAAATCACCGCGAATAACTTTGAAATCAAGCATGGTCTTCTGAATCTTGTCCAAAACAAGCAATTTTTTGGAAATGATAAAGAAGACCCACATGCTCACGTCCGTTATTTCAACAAGATCACTTCTACGATGAAGATTCCGAACGTACCAAATACGTCGGTTAAACTTATGCTTTTCCCGTTTTCTCTCGAAGGGGCAGCCCGGATATGGCTGGAAAAAGAACCCCCTCGGTCGATTGAAACATGGGATGATCTTGTTACGAAATTTATTAACAAATTCTTCCCTCCCTCTAAAACGACAAATCTCAGAAATGAAATCACGAGATTTCAGCAAAAATTTGATGAAACGTTTTATGAGGCTTGGGATCGTTTCAATGATCTTTTAAGGGGATGCCCTCATCATGGGTTTTCAGAATTGCATCAACTTGATACATTCTATAATGCCTTAAACTCAATTGATCAAGATTCATTGAACTCTGCTGCCGGTGGTAACTTCTTAGACAAAATGCCTCGAGAATGTTTAAAAATCATCGAGAGCAAGTCTAAGGTACGTCAATCAAGAAACAAAGCTGTTGTAGCTAAAATGAGTACAAGCTCTTCCACCCCAGCAGTCTCATCTGATGTTGCTGAACTCAAAGACATGGTTCGGGCATTAATTCTCGACAGAAAGAACCAAACCCCAGCTTCCGCCCCCGTAAAAGCGGTTGAACAAAGTTGTGTAACTTGTGGGGGAGGTCATTCTTATCAAAACTGTCCAGCCACTAATAGCAACATTTACCATGACAATATCCAAGAGTATGTGTCCCAGGCCGCTGCGGCCAATTTCAACCAAGCTAATTCTGGTTATCGACCTCCGATGGTCTCAAATCAAATTCGACCTCCTGGTTTTCCTCCCATTCAAAACAATTTCAATCGAGGAAATAACTTCAATCAAAACAGAGGAAACAATTTCAACCAAGGTCAGATTTATCGACCTCCGGTCAATCAACCAGTAGCCCATCAAGGACCTGCTCCTCAGACACACGGTGTGTCAAAAACAGATTTTGAAAGATACATCACAGCCAATGATGCAGTGTTGAGAAACATGCAAAACCAAGGTCAAAACCTGCAATCCCAAATGGCAAATTTGACTGACATGCTTTCAAAATTTGTTACTGCTAATACAGCTTCTACTTCCGGTTCTGGAACTCTACCTGGTAACACTGTTACCAACCCAAAGGAAGATTTAAAAGGTATCACTACCCGAAGTGGTGTTACCATCCAAGGACCGAAAGCAGTTAATCATGACGCCGAGGTGACAAAGGACACGATGCCTCCTGCTAATAACGGAAGCACCGAAGACGTCCAACCTCCTGTTGTTCAAATTCAGTCTCGTAATCCAAATCCTGAGCCCAATGTTCTCTGTTGATACTCAATTCCTAAAGCATCAATTCCATTTCATCAAGGAAGAAATGATGAAATGGCGAAGGAAAAAAGCAACGAAACAAATTGAGAAATTCTATGAAATCTTCAAGATATAAATTTTCAAAATTAGCTTTTTGGATGCTTTGATCTCTTATGCCTAAATTCGCCTCAACTTTAAAAAAACTTAATCGGAAACAAGAGAATTGAGTGAAATGGCAAAATTGGAACGAAACTTGCTCGGCGGTCATCTAAACAAGCGTTGCTAGAAAACTTGGAGACCCGGCAGATTCCTTATCCCATGCGAATTTTCTGGCATAAAACACATGCAATGCCTTGCGATTCTCGGTGCAGCATCAATCTTATGCGCCATATTCCGTATGGAAGGATCTCTCTCTTTTCCGAGCTTACCCCAACTGCATGACGCTAGAGGCTAGCGGGACCGTTCAATCACTACACCATCGGTATCGCCAAAGACGTTCGTGTATTGAGTGGGAAGTTCCAATTTCCAGCCAGATTTTGTGGTGTGTTGAATTTGAGCCAGACCCCCGAGTACCTCTAATTCTCGGGAGGTGTTTTCTGAAAACTAGTCGTGCATTAATCGATGTGTACGAGGGTGAAATTACCCTTCGTGTTGGCAAAGAGGCCATAACTTTCAACCTAGATCAAACTTCGAGGTACACGGCAAATTTCAATCATATGACGGCAAACCGGATTGACGTCATTGATATGGCTAGTGAAGAATACTCGCAAGAGGTCTTAGGTTTTTCTGATTCGGTAGCATACGGAAATCCTTCTCCGTGCTTTGATCCTATTGTTGCTAATTCATCTCCGACCTTAACTCCATTTGGAGAAAGTGACTTTCTACTGTTCGAGGAAGCAAATGCTTTTCTTGCTCTAGATGATGATACAACTTCACCGGAAGTTGATCCGACTTATTATGATCCCGACGGGGACATTCTCATCCTAGAAGCATTCTTGAACAATGAACCACCGACTCCTATTCCAAATCAAGGAGATTGTTCACCAGAAACCCAAGAAGAAATCAAACTTTGTGAAGCCAAAACTGTTAAATCTTCGATTGATGAACCGCCAGAGGTTGAACTCAAAGACTTACCTCCCCATCTTGAATACGCATTCTTGGAAGATGACAACAAGTTACCAGTCATCATTGCTAAAGAATTAAGTTTGGGGGAGAAAGCCGATCTGATCAAGGTTCTTAAGTCCCACAAGCGAGCCATCGCTTGGAAATTATCCGACATTCAGGGTATTAACCCGGAATTTTGTACCCACAAAATTCTAATGGAAGAGGACTATAAACCTGCAGTTCAGCATCAGAGAAGGGTTAATCCAAAAATCCACGATGTCATCAAGAATGAAGTTGAAAAACTTCTTGACGCAGGATTGATTTACCCAATCTCCGATAGTCCATGGGTCAGCCCGATACATTGTGTGCCCAAAAAGGGTGGATTTACCGTTGTTCAAAATGAAGAAAATGAGTTGATCCCAACTCGATTGGTTACCGGGTGGCGGGTATGCATTGACTACCGCAAGTTAAATGAAGCCACCCGTAAAGACCACTTTCCACTCCCGTTTATGGATCAAATGCTCGAGAGATTAGCGGGAAACGAGTACTATTGTTTCCTTGATGGATTCTCCGGGTATTTCCAAATTCCCATTGACCCTCGTGATCAAGAAAAGACCACATTTACTTGTCCCTACGGAACGTTTGCCTACCGTCGCATGCCTTTCGGCTTATGCAATGCACCGGGCACGTTCCAAAGGTGTATGTTGGCCATCTTTCACGACATGGTTGAAAAGACAATGGAAGTCTTCATGGATGACTTCTCGGTCTTTGGGAATTCCTTTGAAAATTGCCTCTCCCGTCTTGAGAAAATGTTGCAAAGATGTGAAGACACCAATTTGTGTCTTAACTGGGAGAAGAGCCATTTTATGGTCAAAGAGGGCATTGTCCTCGGCCATAAAATTTCTAAAAATGGGATTGAGGTTGACAAAGCCAAAATAGATGTCATTGCCAAATTACCTCATCCCACCACTGTCAAAGGAGTTAGGAGTTTTCTTGGTCATGCCGGTTTTTACCGGAGATTCATAAAGGATTTTTCCAAAATATCCCGACCAATGACTCATCTTCTCGAGAAGAATACTCCATTCATCTTCTCTAATGAATGCATCCAAGCTTTCCAAACGTTAAAGAATAAACTTACGGAAGCTCCGATCTTGATTGCCCCAAACTGGGATCTACCATTCGAACTTATGTGCGATGCAAGTGATTACGCCATAGGGGCAGTTTTGGGGCAACGTCATGAAAAACACTTTCGGCCTATCCATTATGCTAGCAAGACGATGACCGAGGCTGAATCTAATTACACCACGACGGAAAAGGAAATGTTAGCCGTGGTGTATGCATTCGAAAAATTCCGGTCTTATCTTATCATGAACAAAAGCATAGTGCATACGGACCATTCCGCTCTCAAGTATCTCTTTGCCAAAAAGGATGCTAAAGCGAGATTGCTCCGATGGGTTCTCCTCCTCCAAGAATTTGACTTTAAAGTTCTTGACACAAAAGGAGCCGAGAACCTCGCAGCCGATCATCTGTCCCGATTAGAAAACCCGTATGAAAACGTTCTCGACCCTAAAGAGATTAATGAAACATTTCCTCTCGAGACGTTAAGTATGGTGACTTTTCGTGGTGATTCTAGTACCCCGTGGTTTGCCGACTTTGCAAATTACCACGCGGGTAACTTCGTTGTGAAGGGCATGTCAACCCAACAGAAAAATAAGTTCTTCAAGGACGTGAAACATTATTTTTGGGATGACCCCTTCTTGTTTAAAATTTGTGCGGATCAAGTGATCAGGCGATGTGTGCACGGCAAGGAAGCTCTCGACATTCTCGAGGCTTGCCACAATGGACCCACCGGGGGACATCATGGTGCAAACCTAACCGCCAAAAAGATCTTTGATTCCGGCTTCTTTTGGCCCACCATTTACAAGGATGCCCACGAGTTTGTCAAAAACTGTGACTCGTGCCAACGACAAGGAAAAACTTCGCAACGGGATGAGATGCCTCAAAACTCCATCCAAGTTTGTGAAATCTTTGACGTTTGGGGCATTGACTTTATGGGCCCGTTCCCGTCTTCACGAGGGAACAAATATATTCTCGTGGCCGTTGACTACTTGTCAAAATGGGTTGAAGCGAAAGCGCTCCCCACCAATGATGCCAGAGTCGTTTGCAAATTCCTAAAATCTCTCTTCGCCAGATTTGGTGCCCCTCGAGCTATCATAAGTGATCGCGGAACTCATTTCTGCAATGACCAATTTGCAAAGGTCATGCAGAAATATGGAGTCACTCACCGTCTCTCCACCGCGTATCATCCACAAACAAGTGGGCAAGTCGAGGTGTCAAATCGTGGTTTGAAACGTATCCTTGAAAGGACCATAGGTGAAAACCGTGCTTCCTGGTCGGACAAACTAGATGATGCACTATGGGCCTTCCGCACAGCTTACAAAACGCCCATCGGGTGTACTCCTTACAAGCTTGTGTATGGAAAGGCATGCCATCTTCCGATCGAGCTTGAGCACAAAGCCTATTGGGCCTTGAAACAAGCAAACTTTGATCTTTCTACTGCGGGTGATCACCGGAAAGTTCAACTCAATGAACTTAACGAACTTCGTGATCATGCCTATGAGAACTCATTGATCTATAAGGAAAAAACAAAGAGAATCCATGACTCCAAGATCAAAAATCGCGTTTTCAACGTCGGTGATCGAGTCCTCCTCTTTAATTCAAGATTGAAGATTTTCTCGGGCAAACTAAAATCCCGTTGGAGTGGACCATTCACCATCACTCAAGTCTTTCCTTACGGCACTGTTGAGCTATCTCAAGCCAACGGGCCGAATTTCAAAGTGAATGGTCATCGTGTTAAGCACTACTTTGGAGGGGACGTACCACAATTGGTAGTCCCGGATCTCCAAACTTTCCCTATAATCCAATAAATTCAGGTGACGGGTCAAGCATAGCGACCTTAAACAAGCGCTTCGTGGGAGGCAACCCATGCTTATCCGTAGTTGTAATTATATGAATAAGTGTTGTTTGTTGTGTGAGATAGCTTGTCTTTTCTATCACTCGTGTTTCGTGTTTATTGTCCAGGATTGCCCGGATTGTGAAGGTTCTCGTATTCTCGGTTTTATCTATTCAATCACTCGAGCTTCAAATCCTCAGCTTCATTTTGGGAATCCCGATATCCTAATCTAATCGACTAACGTTTTATCTTTTGGCATACCTCATAAATGGCCTTAGGATTAATGTAATACCCTTCAAAACATCGAGGACGATGTTTAGTTCTAGTTTGGGGGGGTATCTTCGATTTGATTGTTGCCTGCAGCATTGTTACCACGTAATCCCGTATTTTCACCAAAATTTTTGCAAAAATACCAAAAAAATGAAAAAATTGAAAAATTTTCAAAAATATAATAAGTGTTTTGTCACAGTTTTGCTTTTCTTTTGGGTAGAATAAGAATAATTTTTGACTTGATCGGGCGTGTTGAGCCCTAGCTAGTTCCTTTAGGCCAAGCTTTCACGAATTCTATAGCTTTGAATTTTAATAATGTGAAGAACGAGACTAAAAGTTTATGTGTTTAAGCAAGATTCGTCTCAAAACTTATAATAGAATAACTTGGTTCATTTTCTCCCATAAGCGTCTAATCACCTAATCATACTGCTTGATCAACATAAGTCAATCGATGCTTTCATAAACAGCTTCAAATTTGTACTTGATTAAAAAGCAGGTTTTTCAGAAAGATAAAATGCCAATAGAAAGCATGAATGAAGTAATGATGCAAAAATTCACGTCTATATTGAATTAAGTCCAATAAGCATACATTAGATGCAATGGACTAGTAAAAGATGAGTCGTGATGATTTCCCACTCCCTAACCACGAGGTGGGGGTTCAAACTAAGACTCTTTACTTCTAGTGAATTGGTGTGTTGGAGATATCTCACTTGGAAGAAAGGACTAGGTGAGGGTTCACACTAAGGACACCGATCCTTTAGCCATATTAGGAAGAAGTGATGATGTGATTTCCCACTACGCTAGCAACGGGGTGGATTTCAAACTAAGAAACACGGTCGTTGGTTATGTGAATATCCCACTTAGGGAGCGAGCCTAGTAGGTGTTCAAAACTAGCAACACATTCCTCTGCTTTAAGAATATGACAATGATAAATATGTTCAAAAATTTTTATGGTTTAAAATCAAGTTACAATGCCTAATAAGTTGTTGCTTGAAGTCGGTGATTCATCTTTGAATATACAATGAAGATAAGATTGATCTATGGTAAAAACGAGCAAACACATTCAAATTCAAAATATCCGATGTTGGGAGTAAAAATTGCGCAGTCATAAGTAAGGGCTTAACATCTAAACTTTATATCGATAATGATCTTGTTTTTATTGCTTAGACGTGGAGCTTGTGAAAAGAAATCGACGATGAAATTATCCGTCAGGACCGTCCGTGGATTATTCTATGAACTTTCTCATTCTAAGAATTCCCATTGTTATAAATAAAGGAAGTCAAACAAAAAAATATATATATAGAATAAATATATATATATAATATATATGATAATAATATAAATATATATATATATATATATATATAAAATAAAATATATATATATTTAAAGTAGTTGTGTAAAAATAAAAAATAGTGAGAACCGTGACTTGTCGAGGCTATGATTCTTTTATTCCCTTGATAAACGATTAGCTACTTTTCCAATTATTAGACAGGGATTTGAGATTTTTGTTTCTCAGTGCTTACATCATAGCATTGCTGGGACACGCAACAGTCTTAGTTTTGGTTTTGGTAATTGCTTAATTACACCATACCTTTTACTCCTTTAAAAACGAGCTAAAATAACAAAAACGAGTCCACAAATGCCAAATAGTATGCTTGTTTTCGCTAATTGTGTTTCAAGATCGTATCTCACAAAAAGATGAAAAACCAAGCAAAAGCGCCAAAACAGGACACGAGATGGAAAAAAGTGAATGAAGACAAAGCCAATCAAAGTCAAGCCAACTCCAAGAAGAAAAAGCAAAGAAAATATGACTTGAAGGGTCAAAAATCCATACCCCTAAGTTATATTATTGATCTAAACCACATGGACAGATTATGCCAATTTGAACTTCATTTATAAAAGAAAAGAAAAGGGAAAACGAGAATGAAAAAGACGAAAGAGTGGAGGGCTTTTCTGTACCCAAACCAAACATAACCTAAAATCATCTTCAACCTCTCTCTGTCACAACCCAACTTTTATAACCCTTTCCCCAATCTGTCCCCAATACCAAAACCAGCACCCTGTTTTGCTCACATACTTCTCCTGCAAAATTTCACTCAACATCCTACGAAAAATCAATTCATCCACCCTACAATTTCCCCCAGCTATAAAAAAATCCAAGTTGTCAAACCCTCTCCATACCCAAAGCATTTCGATGGCTGAGATTGTATCCAAAGAAGCTCAAAAGAAATCAAAGGCTGGGATTTGCTTCTGATTCTCCTCACACAAACTAGCACAAAACTTGGTTTTATCTCTCCAAAGAAGCACAAGATGCAAGTCCACTACTTCGGCTATAAAAAGAGGCCTTTTGAAAGCCTTGAGGCATCTTAGAATCCAGTTTTTAGTTTTTAAATTAACTTAGCTTATTTTCAGTTATTTACTTTCAGCTTGTAACACTTTCAAGTTTTAATGCAAGTTTGAGTTTTTAAAGTCACTTTATAATCCCAAGTGTTAAGTTTCTTAATTGAGTTGTTTCGTGTTCAAAAGCTCTCAATACAGCTTGTTTACAAACTGTTTTAACGTAAGTGAACTTACGAATTAAGTAGTTAAGAGAATATCACACCAATCACTCTAAATATACCTCAGCTTATGTTATGGATATAAGCAGTTCTGGATGTGCCTAGGACTCTCCACTAGCCTTGTTCTATGCAAGCTAGAGCAAGTAGATTCATTGTTGACCCTGTATTGAGCAAGGGTGTATAAGTCCTCTCTTATTTTCTTACTTTACTTGTCTATTGCAAATATGCTAGTATTATTTAATACAACTAGTATTGGTTTTAGTTTATACTGCAAGACTAATCATGCATATTTAAGTGCTTATCAAGGATTGAAAATGCTTATCAGTGTTTTACTTTTATTTTATAATCCTGTTTTAATTATGTTTGAAAGAAAATAATTTTTTAAGGGGTATTTTCAACTAGTCTGTACCTAACCTCAAGTTAGTAACTGCTGTTTCACTTGGAACACACAACTAAAGCTACCATTACTAACTCCAAGTTAGTACTGCTAGTTCATTTTCTTGGATTTCAAAGGTAGCAGTACTAACTAACACTAGCAGTACTAACTCCAAGTTAGTACTGTCCAGTTAAAACTAATAGTACTGGTAGGTCATTTTAGCTTATCAGCTTATAATTTTCTGCTTGTTCAGATTTCTTTAGATTTTTTAGAGTAGATTAAGCTTAATATAAATTGTACTGTTTTCAGTAACCTTATTTGTCTTTTCAAAAAAATTTAAGAGTTAATCGTTTTATTTTCTAGCTTATATTTATCATAAAAGTCCATTCAGGATGCATATTCTTATGCAGTAAGTCGCTTATTTTGGGTATAACCTCCTGTTTTAGCTTATCAGCTTATTTCTTGTTTAATTGTGTTTTGTTAAGGCTAACAGTACTAACCTTAACTTAACAATACTAACTTATAACTAGCAGTACTAACTTTAAGTTAGTACTGGTAGTTAATACTGGTAGTACTGTTGTTAAGTACTGTTGTGTTTCTCTTGTTTAATTTAGCTTAATTGCATGCTTAATTTGCTTATTTAGATTTAGATTAGCTTATTTGTCTGTCTTAAGCTAATTAGAGCTTATTGTGCGCTTTGCGTAAAAGTTTAAGTGTTTTTGCTATTCAACTTTTATGCTTTATTCTATTTATGTTCTTGGTTTAATTTTAGTGCATTTGCTTTCATATAATTCACAAACATTCCTTGTTACATTTCAAACAAACAATGATCAATCGTATCTTCGATAATCCATTTCTAGCCTCGTTGGGACATAACGACCCGGGAACACTCTATACTGCTTCCGGTTTCTTGCACTCGCGAATTCGATCCTTTGTTGTGTATTTATATTTATATTTACTTATTGTACACATAAACATAGGGGATTGGATTGGCTCTAGTCACCACAACACTTCCCTGAAACATGTCGGCAACCCATCGACTACCTTTCAACTTTGTCAGACTCTTCATGACATTCGAACACACATTCAATGCTAGTTCCTAAACTTTGTGTGTACCCTAATTACGTCGGTAACTTTTTACTTTCAAAATCCATAACTCAGCCTCAAGCTTCTACATCTCGTTCCCTTGGGACCAGTACTAGGTCAGCTATATCTTTCTCAGATCGTCCCAGGTCTTGCATACGCAACATCATGACTAACTGTATAACGTGGGAATTCCACCACGTTTAAGCAACTTGCTAGAAGAGACAAGTGAAAACTTGGTCTGCTTTCCATGGAACATTCTTATGCGGAATACAGTCCCCATCCTTTCAAACAATGAGAAAGATCGACAACTCCTCAGTGCCTTTGAAATATAGTGGTTTGAAGAAACTCATGAAAGTTCCTTGGTAAGTGAACTCTCGAGCAACTCATTCAGACCATCATACACCCTTCCCTGAATTATGGGCGTCTTCGCCAATCTGCTTTGTTAGCACACGTTGCTGCCAATGCAGCATTTAACGCCTGGTCAATCATTGCCTGAAGCTGGGCATTAGTGACATATGTGGTGTTGGTTGTTGTGGCTGGTGTGGTTCTGGTTCTGGTGCTTTCCCTTGGAGCTTATCTTCAAAATCAGAAGATAATAATATTAGTTTAGTTTGTCTTCGTTGGCTCTAAAAATATAGTGGATGTGAGATATGTAATCGTAAAAATGAATATCCCTCCTGGCATAAAATTAAATAAGGTAGGATATGACATCGATAGACTTAAGGTTTAGGTAGCGGTTAGGACCCCTAACGAGCTTTGTCGTACTACTTTGCCTAAAGAAATATTCCCCTATTTATATAAATAACCCTTATATAAATAATTGTAGAGTTGTGCGAAAGAATGCAAACTCGTCTTTGTATATATATGTAAGGCCCTAATAGTAATGTACGTATTATAATATGAACACGTATATCAATTATAATGAGCCTCTATTATAACTAACTAATGCAACACTAGTGTGTGTGTCCCTTAAAAACCCCATTTTTATGAATGCAATTTTAAAAACGGTATATTCTAGCACAACACTTTTGACCTGGTTCTCTATAACCCTTGGCTTCTGATTACCAATTCCATAACACCCCCAAAATGTCCCAGCGGAATAAGGATCCGGGAGCGTTACTATCATAATAACATTGCACAAACATTTATACAAAATGTAATGCGACAAAATCTTTAATGCATGATATCCAAATCAAAACCACCAATGTATCCCTTGCACCTCGTGCTTATTGACCTCCTGAAAAACATTGCTTTAAAACGTCAACAATAATGTTGGTGAATTCATAGGTTTGATAAATCGTATATTGTAGGACCACAAGATTTCCCAAGTGTATGATAATGCAACAGATGCAGACATCATATAAATGTAATTACGTTGCCCTAAGCTCATGACACTGAAGCTCGACATAAATGAATACCATATAAATGGCCTACATTGCCCGTGATGATGTTCTAACCCGCAACATCCTATGTTCGACATGGTATACATTCGTTTGCCCAGTGATAGCTAATCACCCGAACGGGGATGTCAATCCCAATAGATCTATTCATAACATTCGCGCTCACAATCCAGTAACTGACAGTTCATGATAATGGGCTCAACTATGGTTATCGCTACTTAGGCAACACGTAATCATAATGTAAAACTTAACCACTTGTGTCCAATTGTAAAACAATGCATGTTTCTCACCCCAAAAACTTATAAAACAAAATCATGTAAAACGTGGGGCTATGAACTCACCTTAGCAGTGAAGTGAATGAGTAATAATCGAGTAAGTGAAATAACGAGTCGCGGACGAATCCGAAGGCAACCTAATCAAACATAGGTCGTATAAGTACTATGCACTTCAATAACTAATATCGTATACAATCCTATATAGCTCATCACCATCTATTTGTAATTTATAAATCGTTGTTATAAAGTGAAAACGTTTATACTTATCGTTTTAGAAAAAACTAGCATTACTTTCCCGTTTTAAACCCGTTTCTCGCGTTTCTTACGTCCACGTCTTCGTATTAAGGTGATATATAAAAATATTACATTTTTATATTTTATAACCTTCTGATGAACAGTACTTTTACTGTTTATGACGTTTTATAAATTTAATTGTCGTAAAACCCGTAAATGCAACAACTTATTCGTTTTAATCCAGATTTTAGCGATTCCTTCGAGCACGACTTTGTTATCAAAATTATCATATTTTTATATAGTGGGGTCTGCTGATGAACAGTAATTTTTACTGTTCATAGTTTATAAAATTACTTTTATAAACTTTAATTATCGTAAACGTCGTATTTTATTCGTTTTAGCTCTGTTTTTAGTAATTCTTTCGAGCACGTTCTCGAAATTGAAAGTTCTATTTATTTATGAAGTTTACAAAAATAAATGTTTCTATCATGAACAGTAACTTTATAAAAATGGTTTTATCAAAGTATTTTTATACATTTTAAGTAAATAAACTCGCGTAATTCATAACTTCTTCGTTTTTAATCGAAAAATTACGTTTCTTATTGTTTTGGAATCCTAAAAATATGTGTGATTTAATAAATAAACGAAACCTCCTGATTGTAGAATTTTTATAACAATTTTTTATAACAATTTTTTATAAAAATTCTTTTATAACTCCAGTTATTATCGTAAAACTTGTAAACTACGTATCTTTTTCGTTATTAATCCGTTCCAAATCAACTATTTTAAAACTATCTCAATACCTGCAGGAAACACAATCTCAACCTCAACGCTCGAGATTGTTGGGAACACTTTCACTCAGAGATCTGTTCCAAAATTAAAATCTGACAATCTATTGATGTTGCTGCAGCCTCTTACGCTTTGGTGAATTTGCTTGAGGATCAACCTTTAGATAACATGAAAGTAGTAGCTGCGTATGCTTTGCAAAATCTTATGATGTATATCCGCACAAATAAGAGAACAGTTGCAAAAGTTGGTGGGGTTCGAGTTACTCACTAAGGGTATCCTAGAGTCGCCAAACCTGATGGGATTATAAGAAATTTAAACTTGTTAAGCGGAATGATTGTAGGAAGCTTCTCATCACAAAACTCTAATACATAAAGAGAAAAGAAAGCTAGTACTTTACCTCCTCAGCAAGATCCCTCTTGGGCATTTTCTTTACCACTTCGTGTGGATATCCGCTAAAAGTATTATAACTGCGCATATACAAACATAAAATGTCAATACATTCTCACTGACACCAATACTATAACAAATTTGTAAAGAAAATCTACACAAAACAACATAATTTACAAATTAGTTACAACTTGTATAGAAAAGTTGAACAATCACACTGGTCAAAAACAAATTATCATTGTTAACCTAAGTTCTTTTTACCAAATTTCTTTAAAGTCCCAAGAAAGATAAAAGAAGAAGGTATCTGGTTCTCGTCGTATAGCATATATAAAATACTAGGCAAATCCAAACTCTTCACCCTTGACCAAGGTAAAAAGTCAAGACCTACCTAGAAATAAAATATATAAGAGAATCAATGATAAAAAGATTCCGGAAGTATGATTCCCGGGTCGTATGTCCCAACGAGGCTGCAATTGAAAGTTGATCTTGGTTTGATTTAGATTGAGTGAGAATGATTTTGATTGATTATAAGTCCTAACAACTACGGGAAGCAAAATTAGTTATAAGGAAACCCTAAATTACAATCTAATAGAACAAAACCTAAAACGGGCAAAAAAAAAAAAAAATTTTTAACCCTATCAGCAGAAACGATGCACTACCAGCAGGAACGATGCACTACCAGCAGGAACGGTACACTACCAGCAGAAACGGTGCACTACCAGCAGAAACGGAGCTCTAAAACTGCTGATTTTAAAAAATCGTTTTTAGCCAAAACTCAAAACACGAAAGTTGTCCGGGACATGTTTTAAGCAACTTAAGAAGACACTTATAAAAATAAGCACTCAATAAGCCCCGAAAAGCCAAATAAGCTGCTGATTGCAGAAAGTAGTAGAAACGAGGCTCCAAAACTGCTGAATTTAAAGAGTTAATCTATTTTAGCCAAAACTCAAAACACTAAAGTTAGTCCGTGACATGTTTTTAAGCAACTTTAATAAAGGCACTTTATAAAAATAAGCACTCAATAAGCCCCAAAAATCCAAATAAGCTGCTGATTGCAGAAAGTTAAGGTTTGGACTTACTTTTAGTAAATAAGCTGTAAAAAGCTCAAAATTAAACCAAAATGAAAAAGGAAAGATGTTTTGGAAAGCTTATATGTTGCTTAATCTGATTCCAAAAAGCCTTTCAATCAAAACAACTCAACTCAACCAATTTACATCAAAATATAGTAAACTCTGACTTTTTCAAAAATAAGCCCAAAATTAAATAAGCTAAAATCGGGTAAATAATGGCCAAACTGAAAAGTGTCTTTTGGAAATAAGCTCACTAATGATCCCCTTATTAAGCCCACCTATTCACTTTTTTAAATAAGCCATTTGGATAAGCACAATAAGCACAAATGACTAAACTACTATTTTTTGATTTTACTGAAAATAAGCACTTTTGAGCTTAAAAATGAGCACGCAATGATCTTAATGATGATATAAGCTAAAAAACAGATTGAGATTTTAAGCCAATGAACAATAAATACGACACAAAAGATATTTTGAAACACTAAATAAGCCAGAATGAGCTTATGAAAAAGCTAGCTAAAAATGACATATTAAAAGAACAAGTATAAATAAATGATACAAAAGCTTAAACCAAGGAAAATTAAGCATATATTAACACTATTAAGCAAGATAAGACAGAAATAAACAATAATAAGCAATGCTACAGTAACCTTAAAGAAAAGTGCAAGAATTAAATACGAGACTTACAATGAACCTCTAGCTAAACAAGAGGAACCCAAAAGGGCAGCTTTAAGCTCCCTAGCTTATTAATAAGCTAGGGTGTGAGTCCATTTGGTTTTCCATTACAACCAACTTCCAAAATGCTTTCCACAATTCAAATGCAAAGGTAATTCAGGTTATTAAACTGGTTTGCAGAATTTAAACTTAGTTAACACTTATTTAGCTCAAATAAAGAGCTTAGAGTAGCTTTAAAACAAACTTAAGGTAATGTAAACTTAGAACACGAATTGCAAAACAAACTGAAATTTCATTAAACTTGGAACTTTTACAAATTGCAGAAAGGAAAAAGTTTTTTATATTAAAAACTAAAAATTACACACTTCAAAACTAAAAATTACTCTCCTCTCCTACTCTTAAAAATTACACACCTTCTTACATGGCTCACTAGCCCTATTTATACAAAGAAAAAAGTAAAAACAAGCTGAAGTCTTCTGTTTGACTTTCATTGACTTTTCTTTGTTGAGCTTGACTGTGTTTGTTTGCTGAGTATAAAGCTTCCTTGTGCTAGCTTTGTGAGTATAAACTCACAATATATCCTGGCCCTTAATTTCCTTGTATTCTCTCTCAACCCTTGGATCGCGAAATGCCCTTGGATTGGCCAACTTGGCATTGTGGCCATGTGGGTAATTGGAAGGTTTTGTCAAGTGGTTGATGGAGTGTTGCAGGGTAGAAGTATGGAGCAAAACTAGGTGCTGCTGGTTTGGGTATGGCGGAGATTGGGAAAAGGGTTATACAAGGTGGGTTTGTGACAGAGAGAGGTTGAAGATGATTAAGGGTATGTTTGGATTGTGTACAAGAAAAGCCCTCCACATCTTTCTTCTTTCATTCACATTTTCCCCTTTCTTTCTTTTATAAATTGAAGTTTCCCCAAATTGAGCATAATCACCCCTGCCTTTGTTTCCTTAATAACTATAAATTAGGGGTTTGGCATTTTGACCCCCCCTCAAGTTATATTTTTTCTTGCTATTTTTTCTTCTCGAGTTGACTTACTTTGATTGGCCTTCGTCTTCACACACTTTTCCATCCCGAGTCTGGTTTTGTCGGCTTTTTGCTTTGCTTTCCGTCTTTTGTAGTATATTCGTTCATGCACAACACAATTAGCAAAACAAGCATATATTTGGCATTTTGAGTCCGTTTTTGGTTATTTTAGCTCGTTTTTAAAGGTAAAAGGTATGTGTAATTAAGCACATACCAAAATCCCCCAAACTAAGATGTTGCGTGTCCCACGCAATGCTATGAAGTAAGCACTTGAGAAACCAAAAATCTTAAATCCCCTCAAACCTAATAAACTTGGAAAAGTACCAGAGCGTTATCAAAGGAAGAGTAAAAGAACAAAGCCCTCGATAAGTCCCGGTTCTCACCAATTTTTATATTTACACAACTACTCTAAATTTTTTTTTTTTTTATTTTTTATTTTTTTTTTTATATATTTTTTTTATACAAGTTTGACTTTCTTTATTTATTAACACTGGGATCATAGAATGAGAAGCGTCCGTAGAGTGATCTACGGATGTCCTGACGGATAAATTCATCGTCCTCGATTTTTCACAAGTTCCAAGCTAAGCAATTAAACAAGATCATTGTCGATATAAGTTTAGATGTTAAGCCCTCATACTTATGACTTGTGAATTTTCAACTCCCAACATGGATATACGATTGAATGTGTGTACTCATTTTAATTTAACCATAGATCAACTTATTTTCATAGTCATAAATCATGACTCAAAGCAACAACTTATTAAGACTTCGTAACTTGATTTCGAGATTTAAACTTTAGAACTTTTTGCAACATATTCAACATTATAATCATAAGTTCTTAAAGCTAGGAATGCGTTGCTTAGTTTGAACCCCTACCTCGTGGTTAACGGAGCAGGATATCACAACCAACGACCGGTGTTCTTAGTTTGAAAACCCACCCCGTTGCTAGCGTAGTGGGAAATCACATCAACACCTTATTCCTAATATGGCTAAGGATTGGTGTCTTAGTTTGAACCCTCACCTAGACCTTTCTTCCAAGTGAGATATCACGACACACCAAATCCCTAGAAGTAAAGACGTCTTAGTTTGAACCCCCACCTCGTTGCTAGCGGAGTGGGATATCACGACACATCTTTTACTTGCTCCATAATATCAACTGCATGCTTCATTGGCAAAATTTCAATATTCATGCATTTTTGCATTCACATTTCATTCATGCTTCTTTGGCATTTATCTTTTAAATCACTACAAAATCTCGCTTTTGAAAACTCAAGTTACAAATTTGAAGCTTTTTCTGAAAACATCGATTGACTTAGTTGAATTAAATTGAGTACGTATGATTAGGTGGATTAGAAATTCACGGGAGAGAAAACCACAAGTTACTTGTATAAGTTTTTAGAAGAATCTTGCTTAGCACATTAACTTATATTTAACTCTATCATTTCTCGTTCTTCACATTATTAAAATTCAAAGCAATAGAATTCGTGAAAGCTTGGCCTAAAGGAACTAGCTAGGCTCAACACGCACCGATCAAGTCAAAAATTTATTCTTATTCTACCCAAAAGAAAAGCAAACTGTGACAAAAACAATTTATTATATTTTTGAAAAATTTTAATTTTTTTCTTTTTTTTGGTTTTTGGTGGTTTAATAACGGGTTTAAAGTGGTAACAATCGCTGAAGGAAACAATCAAATCGAAGATACCCCCTCCAAACTAGAACATAAACATCGTCCTCGATGTTTTGAAGGGTAATACATTATTCCTTAAGGCCATTTATGAGGTTATGCCAAAAGAATAACGTTAGTCGATAAAGAATTCGGATATCGGATTCCCAATGAAGCTATGAACTGTTGAACTCTCTTGATTTGACAAAAATGAGAGTCTTCACAAATCCGGGCAATCTGGACAATAACAACAACATGGAAACTCGGGTAATGGAAAACGACAAGTATCTTCACAAACAACACACTTATTTATATTACAATCTTGGATAGCATGGGGTGGCTTCCTCCGATGCGCTTGTTTAGAGGTCGCGATGCTTGACCCATCACAAAGGGATTTATTGTTCCTTGGGGAAAGTTTGGAGATCTGGAACTTACAAGTGTGGTACGTTCCCTCCAATGTAATGCTTGGCGCGATGACCATTCACTTTGTAATTTTGGGCCCGTTGGCTGAGAAAAGCTCAGCAGTGCCGTATGGAATACTCTAGTGAAGGTTTGGAAAGGT
Source organism: Tanacetum coccineum (assembly GCA_026074375.1). Taxonomy (NCBI): domain Eukaryota; kingdom Viridiplantae; phylum Streptophyta; class Magnoliopsida; order Asterales; family Asteraceae; genus Tanacetum; species Tanacetum coccineum. Next base: position 11,150 of record BQNB010001352.1, on the reverse strand, counting down.
CCATTCCAACGGGTTTTTTGTTTTGCCGAGCAGATATCTTTAATCTGGAATTAATGGGGAGGCTGGACCTCGATCACCGATGTTGAAAACCCGGTTTTTGATCTTGGAGTCATCGGAGGCCTTTTTATTTGGCCGTATAGATCAAAGAGTTCTCATAGGCCTATTATCAAGAAGTTTCATTTTAAGTTCATTTGAGTTGAACTTTCCAGGTCGATCACCACGTAATTAAGGATCGAAGTATGCTTGCTTTAAGGCTAGTAGGCTTTGTGCTCAAGGCGTCGATCGGAAGATGGCATTTGACTTTCCATTCACAAGCTTGTAAGGCAGTACACACGATGGGTGTTTTGTAAGCTTAGTGCGCGGAAAGCCATAGTGCATTCATCTAGTTTGTTATCACACGACCTGGTAGGCACGGTTTGAACCTATGGTCCTTTCAAGGATTCTTTTTCATGCCTACGATTTTGATACTTCCACTTGCCCACTTGTTTGTGGGTGATAAGCGGTGGAAGAGACGAGTGAGTAACTCCATTATTTCTTGCATGGACTTTGCCAAACTGGTCATTGTGTGCAAAATGGGTTCCTGCGATCTATTATGGATTGCACGGGGGAGCACAAATCTGGCGAAGGAGATTTCAGAAATGTTGCAAACTACTCGGGCTAATCATTGGTGGGGAGCGCTTTCGCTTCACCCATTTTGACAAATAGTCGACTTGCCACGAGAATATACTTGTTCCCTCGTGTAGACGGGGAATGGGCCCATAATGTCGTATTGCCCCAAATGTCAATAGATATGTTCACAATCTCTTGGATGGAGTTATCGTTTTGAGCATCTCAATCACGTTGTGAAGTTTTCCTTGTCGTTGCACCGAGTCACAGTTCTTGACAAACTCACAGTGGCATCTTTGTAGATGGTGGGCCAGAAGAAACCGGATTCCAAAGATTCTTTTTGGTCTTGTGAGGTTTGCACCATGATGTCCCCCGGAGGGTTTCATATTGTGGGCAAAGCTTCGAGATGGTCGAGAGTTCCTTTGCCGTGACACACATCGCCTGCATCCATTGATTCGCACAAATTTTAAACAAGAAGGGGTCATCCCAAAAAATAAAGTTTCACGTCTTTGAAGTACTTATTCCTTCTGTTGGTGTTGACATGCCCTTCACAACGAAGTTACCCGCGTGTAATTTGCCAAAAGTCGGCAAAACCACGGGGTTCTAGATATCTCCACGAAAGGTCACCTTATTAAAGTTTCTTAAGAGGATAAAACTTTCATTTATCTCTTTGGATCATTGACGTTTTCATACGGGTTTTTCCAATCTGGACAGATGAGTCGGCTGCAGAGGTTCTCGGCTCCTTTAGTATCAATCTAACTTTAAGTCAAATTCTTTGGAGGAAAAAATACATCTAGATTTCCCATGAGAAAGTAAGAAAGAGATGAGAAGAGATGAACCATCGGAGCAATCTCGCCTTGGCATCCTTTTTTGCAAAAGATACTTCAAGGGGGTATATGGTTTTTCCGTTATGCACTCATGCTTTTGTTCATGATGAGGTAGACCTGAAATTTCTCGAAAAGGCATACACTACTGGCAATCACTCTTTTTTCAGTCGTAGTGATAGTTCGTTTTGTGCTTAATTCAAGGTTTCTAGATAGTGGATAGGGCGCGAAAATGTTTCTCGTGACGTTGCCCCATAAACTGCACCTATGGCGAAACGCATGTACTTGCATCGCACATAAGCTCAAATGGAAGGTCCCAGTTTGGAGCAATCAAGATTGGAGCTTCCGTAAGTGAAGTATTTTGGAAAGAATTCTTACGGGATTAATATAATACGTATATAAATTTGACTACAATCAGTAAGCCTCATGTTCAACCTCCAAACTTAACCTCTGGTAATGATTACTGGGAATGTTCCATTAGTAATGATATAGTTTTTTAGTTAAAAGTATGCGGTCATACATCTCCAACCTTCATTGCACATTTACACTGCAAACCCACAACCATATAGATGGAACAAAGCTTTACCCGTCAAAATAAACATATCCTTTTGGAGAATCCATAATGAAAGGCTTACAACCCCAGTCCCCCAACCCTAGAATCGAATAGAACGAAGATCCTTTAACATCGACACGTTGCCCTGTTTGTGACAATGATATTGAAACAGAAGCTTGTCTCTTCGTCACTTATGAAGTAGCCATAGATACCTAGTCTAAAGTTTTAACGTGGTGGAAAATTCAAAATATCACGATAACATCTCTTTTATAGGCTCTCAACCTTGCGGATAGAGCTAATCTACTGAGCCACATTATTTCCCTCTTTGACGTGGTCATCCAATCTACTTTTTGGTTCTTATGAAAATTTTAGAATAATATGGTATTCTCGCTTAAACGGCCCTTGAGGGATCTCATCCTCAATGATATCAAGCTCGCTTCCTTCAATTGGGTTTCTTCTAGAGTTAGAAAGTGCAGGCTTAATTGGATTAATTGGTTTGTTAACCCATGTAATTCTCCTTGTAACTGATGTTTGTTCTGGCTTTTAGCGTGTGACATTCGTGATTTAATCAGGTTAGTGATACCTTTAGAAATGGCTAAGAATTCATTTTGTGTGATTTCTTGTGTGCTATGGGTGCTAAGTGGTTTAAATAGGTGCATGATATCATTTTGAGGTGTATGACCATCTCATTTTGAGTGCGTTTGTGTTTGGTGATAAGTATTCTATTTGTTTACGTGTAGTGATAATGGAAAGGAATGGCGTATTGCATGCAATGCTACGTCAATAGTTGGATGATTTTATGTTAAGCGTTTATGGGAAATGTATCATGTTGGAAATAAGTGAAGTGAGTGAAATTTGGATATTTATAATAGACTTACTAAATATAGAAAGTGAAATGTGAAATAAAAAGTTATTTTTAGAAAGTTTAGTAGGTAGCGTTTATGTAAAAAGGTTTACCCAAATTAGCTTAGGTTTTTATGAAAACTTAAGGTAATAAAGATAATTAGTTAATTAATAGTATTAAATAAAAATAATAATAAAATAGTATAAGGGAGGGGGGCGATCGGCATAAGGGTTTAGGGTAGGTATTAGGATATAACTTGTTATAAGATAAGGCTTAGGCTTCTAGCTTATCTAAACCCCTTTTGTAAAACCCTAAAAATAATTTTTGTGCCTCTCCTCCCCATTCCCTGTAGTTCGGCCGAAATTCCCCTAACCCCCAAGAAAAGAATACGAATTTTTTTGATCAAGATCTAGGTGTAGATCATGTTTATTCGGGTATGAACGCTAGGTATGATTTCCACTCTTGTTTATTCTTTCAAATCATATAACAAATAATATGATGGATCATCAGGGTTTAAAACTTCTGTAATTAATGATGATATAATCATTATAGGGCATTTAGGGTTTGATTAGGATCATAGTGGTGTAAACGGTTAGGCTTAGATCGCGTTAATTTATAAATTAGGGTTGGGTAGATTTTAGGGCTGTTTTCAACTGATTATATCTCCATGATGGTAATGTGTTTTGAGGTGTTTCTAGTGCCTAAATTTTAGTTCACAGAGTCTACTTTTCAAAAAGTCCAGCCTTGATCGATTTTGAGTTCTAGAAGTTAGTCAAATGGTCGTTACAAGAAAAGTTGTCAAAACAGTGAATACGGGTCGGAATTAGGTCATCATTAGGAGGGTAAAACCCTAACTTAAAAGCGAAATTAGGGATATCTAATCTACAGTGATTAGGTTCAACATGTATATAAATAAATCCTAGAAGGATACCTTCGGATTACGTATGGTAATTAGGGCCATACATTTTAGTGTGCAATCAAATCCGAATTGGGACAGTTTTGAAGTTGGATTTTATTTGGGATAGTTGCACATGTAATGAGAACTTGGGAATCACAAGGTAGTTAGTAAACTCATAAATGAACTTAGGTGATTTTGGTATAAATTATGAAGGTCAGCAAGTAAGGTTTTTAAGTTAGTAAAGATATACTAAAATTCTGCATTTCTAAATAAATTGTAGTTAACTAGTGTAACGTGTTAATAAGGTGGTTAAGATTGGGCATGGTGTCGGGGTGACCCATGATGGTTAATAAAACCCTTAGACATCCATCATATGTGTGTTACATGGACTAGAACTTTTAGCTTGGTCGCGTGTAACCGTGTTTATTTATTTGTATAGTTGCGTGATAGGAATTGGAAGCTGCGTGTTGACCATTCAGGTGAGTTACATAGTACCACTTTTTATTACGTTTTAAACTTGGGATGGAAATGATGCAAATGGATTTGAAATGTTCTAATTACTGTGATTATGTGTCTTTATTTTGAAATTGTATGGACTTTACTTGGCTATTGTATGTTACGTGCTAAATGCTTATGTGTATTTAGATCGGGGGTAACGTTCCTATCCATTTGTTATGATATCGGGATCGAGGGTAACGTTTCTACCCATGTGAAGTGATGGTTTTAATGGATCGGGGGTAACTTTCTACCAATTGTGATAAATGTTGATCGAGGACACGTTCTGTGCATGCTCGTTTTGGTTACATTTGCATGCTAGCTTTTATGATAGTAAAGTAATTGTCCTGCCATGTTTGCATTAATCACAGTAATCGTTTATAAGCTTTGATTTTCGTGTCTTAAACCTATGACTCTCACCAACCTTTGTGTTGACGTTTTAAGCATCATTTTCAGGTAACCATCTTGAGGATGTTGAAGTTAGGAAGAGTGGCTAGTGAGACTGTAGGCTTGCATGCGAAGTCATTCTCCTAGAGATTTTATTTAGGTCATTTAAATTGTTTGATTCTTGGTTGTTATTTGATTGTTTAGACTTTTGGATTATGTTTCCTTGCGGTATGACTTGCTATCGTAATGCAAGACTCCTTTATCTTGTGTTAGATATTGTCATGACACATTGTGTCTCATTGATTATCTATTTCATTTAGGTTCTCTCTATTTGTTGACAACGATTGTTTTGGTGATGAGTATCCATGAGTTTACGCTCGTGTTTCCGCCTAGGCGAGGTGTCACATCAAAGGTTCCTGATGAGCATCAACAAAAGTCTTTTGGTACAGATGAAGAAACTGGTACTATACCAGGGGTTCCCGATGTACCCATATACGAATTTGAAAGTGAGAAAGAGTCTTGGGGTGATAGTAAAGATGAAGATGAAGATGATGAAAACGATTCTGATGATATAAGTGATGAAGGTGATGAAGATAATGATGGTAATAATGACAATGATGGTGATGATGATGATGATGATAATGATGCTAATGATGATGATAAACAAGAAGGTAATGACATGAATGACGATGATGAAGAGACTGGTAGTGATAGAACTGAGTTAGACAGATTTAAGATTCCTATACTGGATCAATCTACCATATTATTCCATGAAGAAGAAAAAAAACATTAGTGATAAAGAAACGATGTATGATGATGAAGACGATGAGGTCACTAAAGAGTTGTATCAGGATGTGAATGTGAATTTAGGAAATGAAGACACTGAAATGACTAATGTTGATCAAGGTGCTACAGATCAACAAAATGTTTCTTTATAGTCAGGATTTAAGCAAGTAGAGAAAGACGCTCATGTGACTATTACTCTAGTCCATGACACTTTGAATGCTGATGAACCTGTATAAAGTTCTTCTGTTTCCTCCAATTTTACAAGCAGCGCCTAACAACTTGAGAATCCATCTCCGTCTGACAATGAATGTTCATAGTGAAGGAACCTCAGCTCGTCATGGAACGACAGTTTCCTGAAAACCATTTCGGTTTCATTACACTATTCCTCCACCACCTCCGTTCTTCAATCCTATTCTACAACAAGCAACACTAACTCTAACAACAACAACTTCAGAGACTACAACATCACTTCCTGCACTTCTAAATTCTGCTTCTATATTCAAATTCAATGAAAGAGTCTTCAACCTGGAGAAAGACGTGTTAGAGATAAAGCAAGTTGACTAGTATGCTCAAGCTCTCTCCTCCATTCCTGCTATAGTTGATCATTATATGGATAACAAACTTGAAGAAGCGATAAACAAGGCCATTCTAACACATAATTTGGATTGCAGACAAGAAGCTCAAGATGATAAGAATGCTTATATAGAACTCGTTGACACGTCAATGAGAGCTCTTATTAAGGAAGAAGTCAACACTCAACTTCCTCAGATTCTTCCTCAAGCAGTATCAGATTTTGCAACTCCTGTAATAGAGAAAAATGTCACGGTATCAGTAGAAGCTGCAGTCTTGCCAAGGTCTTTGTCGGTACCCTATAATATCATTTCACTTCCATACAAATAGGTATGAATCAATGATAAGAAACCATAAGAAAAGAGATAGAAGAATGAAAGAAATAAAGAGAGAGAAAGTAGAGAGAATATGGAAGATTACTTGCATAAATGAAAAATACAAATGACCAACACCCTCTCCAAGAGTGAAGAGGGGTATTTATACTTTCTTACTAACCTAGGGTGACACCCCCCTAGGTTATTGTTATGGTCGGCTTGAGGTTTTAGACTTTAGCCCGCAACGTATACATATTAGTTTAAATCACGACCCGCTCCCTTTTCTAGCCAAATAAGCAACGTACTATTAAATAAAGACGAGTTACCTTTTTCGACTTAATATTTGAGGCTAACAATCTCCCCCGAACGAGTCTTTGAATCTTACTTCCTTGACTTATTGAGATTGCTTGGTCATTATTTTCATGTCTTTGTTTTGGTCCTTTTATCTTGTTGTCTAGCTTGTTCCTTCATGCTTTGTGATATTTGATCTTGAGCCTTTGTCATTGTCTTTAGACTTTATCTTTTCCGCCCGAGATCTTTAAATCTTTATCCTTCCGTCTTGATCGTCTTTGCCACCTTGAGATCTTGTATCTTGACCAACATGCTCATACTTTGCATCATCTTTGAATTCTTGCAAACAATCTCCCTTGATAGACTTGATATCCTTTCAAGGAAGATCTTGTATATCAGAGTTTGTGCGAAGTATTTGTCTTTAATTTCTGAGCTTTACATGATTCTTGAATCTTGATGCTTATAGAAGGTCTTAATAGAGTGAGCATGAGCAATTTGTAATGAATTCAGACTTCACCTGGAATGAGGCATCACTATCTCCATCTTTATGTATCCTGAAATAAAACAGTTAGAAATAAAGCGGGTGGATGAATATGGCTTTATCATTCGTCCGGATTTGGTTAGATTAATCTCCGGTTCCGTAGGACCGTTTACAGTATAAATACTGTACCTATGATCTAGCAATATTCAAAGAATCTCCTGATAGGGTTTCCAGCTCAAAGTGGTAGATCATTCTAACACAGATGTATTAGATTTGCCATGCTTGCTAGTTCTCATTACCGGAACGTCTCAAACTAACAACACGTAAGATGAATCAATAGTTACTATCTTTCGATTATGTCTTCATTCCATTTACTGGACCTTTATCGATATATCCAGTGAACACAACTTGATCATATAAGAATCTCGCAAGTCACCTAACCGCATGCTGTTTGATGATTGACACTGGAAGGATTTCATCGTCCATTGTGAATACTAAAGAGTAACACTCTGAATGTTCTGCAGAAATCACAGGATAATGTGAAGCGCTTATCAACACTTGTAAACTTAATGGATGTTTCGACAAGTGTTTGTTCATGGACTGTGTCCTAAAGAGATTTATTTGATGATCTCTTGCTTTAGACTACGATTAGTGCTTATTGTTTTTAGTAATCGAGACTGGAGCAACTGCCACCTATTCAATATTAAATAACTCAGAGTGAGAAAGTCCAATAGTAGTTCGAGTGGTATCTCCGTTGACAAATTGAACAAGTTTCATTTGAGAGAAACTCGAATGGCTGGGGAGGGTTAGCATTGCATCCTCTGGGCCATGAGGTCGTCTTCAATGTCAGCAATCAACATTGTAATTCTGACAGCATATGTATTGCCCGGTTTCTGCCTAATGTGTAGGGCTTCATTCTTTTCATCCCTTTTAGATCATACGATTTCTTTTTCATTCTTCAACCCCTTCAATACTCTACCAAGACAGTCATTACTAACACCTTGTTGTGATTGTTCCAGTGTTATCTCAATCTTAGTCGGCATTCTTCCCTTATACACATTCATCTCCAATCAGTCCTAAGGATGCCTGATTTCTAACTATAAGTTATCATGGGAGAGCCCTCCTGTTCTGGTTAGAATCTATGACTGATCCTAACCTAACCACCTTATGACTTCAGAATCATCGTGAAATTAAGATGTTGTTGGGTATAAGATCGAACCATAAAACCGTTTCCGAATAGCACTTTGAGTCTTTTAGATCACATTTTAATTACATTTCTCCCCTTATTTTAAATTCTAAGTCACTTAGTTTTTGAAATACTGTGTGATTAAAATTTGTCTTGAAAAGGCCATGGGGAAAAATGTTGAAGCTTAGCATGAATTATTTAGAACTGTTTCATCTTGCTCCCCCTCAATTTTACATATGTTTGACACCAATAAAAATGATACCAAGTTGTAAAATCGATATAAAATTGAGGTTGAACACTTAGTCATCTTATAACTATCATTCTATTGAATTGTCATTATTATCTTGTTGTTATTAAGAGACTTTTTGGGAATGGTTTAAATACATAAGAATGGTCGTGAGATGATGTATCCAAACTCATTAAATGTTAGTTTTTCGAAAACTTCCCTTAAAGATGGAGTGTTGAAAACGCATTTGAAAGATTTATGAATCGTCAGTGAGAAATTCTTGAAAAAATTGGTGTTCAACATTTTTGAAAAACATCATGTTAGAAGACTTCTCTTCCACTCTAAGGGAAATCCACTTATGCGTACACCATCCTTTTTCTTGCTCTTAAAACTTAGAATGTCTGTAAGAACAGCTGAAGACCGAGAAAATTGAAATTTTCGTTGTTAGGATAATTATCTTTATAGATAGATCTTTCCTTTATTGAATTCCGGGTTACGTACTGATATTTTGCACATATGCCATCAAGGAAAATAGAAATGACCCATGTTTGAAGCATTAAACTCTTGATCGAAACTTCATTTACACGCCCGTGTCGATATTAATCAACATTTCTAGGTACGTAAATGTTATCGATTCCAAGAGACATGTCGAGAAGAATATTTTTTGAAACATTTTCTGATTTTTTGATTTTGTATTTTTCTTTTTGAAATTTTATATTTTTGTATTTTTCTTTTTTCAAAAATATGTACATGTTGATGTTTGATGAGGTATCAAGCAGATTCATTTGTCAGAACCTCCAGTTCTGCTGGAGTCAAACATCTCATACCAATTCGTCTGACGAGATACTGAAACCTTTCTTCGGGAAGGGCGCTCTAAGTAAACATGTCAGCCAATTGGTATTCAGTTCTGACAAAGTACAATTCAATTATACCGTTTTCAACCTGTTCTTTGATGAAATGATACCGAGTATGGATGTGCTTGGTACGGGAGTGCTGCACGGGGTTGCATGATATTGCTATGGCTGACTGAGAGTCGCAATACAATGGTATTTTGTTGTAGTTGAAGCCATAATCTTGAAGCTGTGTCCGCATCCACATTACTTGAGCACAACTTGCAGATAACGCCACGTATTCAGCCTCTGCGGATGACATTGCAGTACAGTCCTGCTTCTTTGACATCCAGCTGACTAGCTTATCACCTAGGAACTGTGTTCCTCCAGAAGTGCTTTTGCGAGTATCAACGCAACCGGCATGATCGACATCTGAAAAAGCTGTTAGTTCAAAGCCAGAACCCTTCGGATACCAGAGTCCCATGTGAATGGTACCTCTTAAGTATCGAAAGATCCTTTTAACCTCTTTGAGGTGTTTTTTAGTCGGTCTTGCTTGATATCTTGCACAATAACATACAGCTTGCACTATGTCTGGTCTACTAGATGTCGATACATGAGTGACCCTAATTTTTTTTTGTTACGGTATCCGATTGGTCCTACGGGTTCCACACTCAAGTCTGGATCTAATTTAGGTTCGTAGCCATTGTATATCAAGCTTGTCCTTTTTCCATACCATGTTTTTTGTTCAGAATCTCAAAGTATAATTAGCCTGATTGATAAAAATACCGCGTAGGGGATTTGTGGATCTGAAGTCCTAAAATAGAATTTCATTCCCCATTAATGACATACTCAAATCTACCGTGCATTAATTTTTCAAAAGGTTTTGAAAATGTAGGGTTTTGTAGAACCAAAACCATAATTCATCAGCGTAAATTTCACCAGTAGAATGTCCTCCTCGTATTTTTATCGTGAATAGGGTCGGTCAATGATACCAATAGTAAAACCTTTGGAAATTAGGATTTTGAGTTTTCATCATACCAGGCTCTCGAGCATGTTTCAATCCATATAGAGGCTTTTCCGTTATAAGGTAAACTTTGTCTGGAAGATCAGATCAACGCAGAACCCGTCTGGTTATGCAACATAAACCTCCTCCTTCAATGGACCATTAAGAAATGCCATTTTTACATCCATTTGATAGATTAGAAAAGACTTGTGTGCAGCATATGTGACAAAAATCCAAATAGCTTCCAAGCGAGCAACTGGAGCAAATGATTCTTCGAAATCAATACCCTCTTCTTGAGCATAACTTTTAGCTACAAGTTGTGCTTTGTTGCGAATTACAATTTGGTCTTCATCCTTCTTATTTTTCCATAACCACTTTAACTTAATTACGTTCTTGCCAAAGGGTTTGTCAATGAGTTCCCAGACTTGGAGTCTATTAAACTGGTGAAGCTCTTCCTGCATTGCTTCTATCCATGCAGAATCAGCCCTTGCCTCCTTAATGGTTTTTGTTTCAACAATACTCACGGTGAGTACGAACATACACATGTCAGGATCAGTTGCAAGTTGTCTTCTTGTTTGTACTGGCTTGGATGGATTTCCACGAACTTGAGTTAACAGGTGATCTTTTGTCCATCGGTATTCGGAATCTTTTGGTTGATTAAAGGTATGCATATTTAAATTACCAAAATTGTGTGAGGAAGACTTAGCTGCTTCTTGTACCGGTGTACAAAAAGGATTGGTAAATTCTACTTGTTCATCGTTGTTTTCCTCAGCATGAACATTTGTAAGAGTTGATGGTTCTGATGTAGGGTGAATATTCGTTGAAGGTAGTATATCTTGTTGAGTAGAATTGTCGA